>JABXWE010102734.1:0-15412 GCA_014611495.1 Limonius californicus | reverse complement strand
CCAACTGTGTTCACTGGCGTAGAATAAACTTACTGTTTCATGTAGCCCCTCAAAAAGAAATCACAACTATTTAAATCTGGCGAACGAGCTGGCCATAGAACTGGCCCGTTTCGTCCAATCAATTTTTCAGGATAGTTATTATTTAACAGTTCCCTTACATCCCTAGCATAATGAGGCGGAGTACCATCAAGCAGAATCCACATGTTACGTTGTGTCTCTAAAGATACGTTTTCAAGCAATTCTGGTAGGACTTCGTTGAGAAAGTGTAAATACAGAGCTCCATTTAAACGAGCAGGTAAAATGTATGGCCCAATAAGGTGATCACCTACAATGCCTGTCCATACATTTAGGGAAAACCGTTGTTGGAAACTGTGTTCCACTATTTCCTGTGGATTCTCATCTGACTAAATGTAGGTATTACGGACATTAAACACTCCTTCTTGCGTAAATCCTGCCTCATCAGTAGGTAACAAATTAAACAGGAAATTTGGTTGGTTGCCACACTTTTGAAGAAGCCATTCACAAAAATCTTGCCTACGTACATAATCCGCTGGATACAAACCTTGAGCGCGTTGAACGTGGTAAGGATGTAGTCCCTGATCCCGCAAAATCCGCCAAACAGTAGAATGGGAAACGCCAGTTTGTAACGGAAGTCTCTAGCGCTAACACTAGGACTTTCCTCCACTAATTCCAAGACATGCTGTTCTACATCAACAACCCTTGCTACTCTTGGACGACCGCGATGATGGTTTTGTGGTTGATACGTGCTATAATCCCGTAAATGTTGGACTGTTCTAGTAAATGTACGGCTGTTTGGAATGCGGCGCTGATGATATCGCTCTGAGTACATTTGCCTTGTTCTTAGAACGTTTCCTTGAGCTTTCCCGTGAATAAGAACAACATCAGTAAGTTCAATGTTGGTAAAATTTGCCATTTTGGTAGAAACACTGCTTGCCAGCTGCAACAACAGACAGAATACAAATTACCGACCTACCTAGTAGTATTGGTTTGTGGCAGGTGATAAGAAATTTTTTTTGCACTTCTATCTTACTCTCCTTTGCACAACATGTCTGTGAATTCAAATTTTTGTTATTATCCTGCGGTACTCAAACAATTTTGGGTCAAATTTTCAATTATTATTTTCTCATACCTTAAGGGTCCCATTGCCAAAGAAATGTTTTTTTCTAGTTTGTATATATTGTAATCTACCATCGGATTTAATATTTGTACCTATTTCTGATACACCCTGTATATATATATTCATAAAAAAAAATTTTGGTAAATTTTCTGCGTAAATATTTAATATCAGCATTACAAAACATTTTAAAGATGATTACATAAAATAATTCATTCTCCATTGTGTGAAGTAAAATCCATGTATTTAATTACTACTTATAAATATGTATGTATGTATTAATAAATAATTTGAAATAACCTGTTGCAGGTCCTATTGCAGAAATATTAAACGGAACATCCTTCATTGCAATGCGATCGATTGCATCTAAATTAGTTCCTTCGGATGAACTAGGTAAGTTATTTCTATAATTGTATCACCATATAAGTGTAGCCGGCCTGGGTGTTGCCTTTAGATCCAAGGAACGCGGGTTCGAATCCTGTCGAAATCCGTGAGATTTTTCTAGCGGAGAAGAATCTGAAAATAAGTCTTTTGTCCGATAAGAAGCAAAGCCGTAGAAGCCGTGCCACTGGGGTTCAAACTGCTTCAGATAGGCAAAATGTATAGTTAGGCAATACAATGGGCCAAATATGGCCTAAGTGCAAATAGATGCGTGAAAAACCACGTCCTAGATCTCACTCAATTAAACAACAACAACCATATATGTGTGATAAAAATGCAATAAAATCGAAACATGTGTATTTCTGTATTTTATTGTTTATCTAATTTGTTTTATTTGTAGGAAAAATAAATTCGCTGTTCGGTGTGTGCGAAGCCCTAATGCCTTTACTGTATGGACCAATGTACAGTGCCACGTACAAGGGTACCATGGATACGATGCCGGGAGCCTTCTTTTTACTGGGTGGCGTTCTAACTTTTCCTGCTTGCATTATATTTGGGTAGGTTTAATTTAATATTAGAGTTTAGACGAAAGCTACGAGATGAATTACGTTCAAGCCATAATGATAAATATTACGTAGTGAAGTAATTATTCTGATTTTCTATTGTGTTCTCAGTCGGCATCTTTGTAATGGTATAACGACAAGTAAGTAATGGTTTCTTAAATATTACATAATATCTAACGCGATGCTTTCACAGGAATAATGTAATATTATTTATTTGAATAGTACCTAATGGTGGAGAGTATTATTCCAAAATAGCAAACATTAGTAGATTATTTAAGTTGTTGCCCCCAACAGTCGTTGACTCAACGCAACATACTTTCTGTCAGGTTGATCTCACTGTAGTAATTAACAATTTGACAAATATTAGTATGTAACAAAAAAAGTACTCACTAGTACAACAGTTTGCTATAGTAAAAACTAAACACATGAAAAGCAACATAACATAAATAGCAAAGTTTCACTTAATGCAGTAAATTTTCAAAATTGCCTCCATCCACTTCCACACATTTACAAATTCGTTTTAAAAACGAACTTGTAACTGATGTACACACCGCGATGATTTTATTTTGTATATCATGCTTATTTACATTTACTGCCGGGGTTCGGCAAAGTGTAACTTCATGGTAGGCTTGAATGCACAGCTTCTCTACCAATCCAATTTGATCCAAATATTATTTAAGTAATTTCTATCATGCAAACTGTTGTGAGCAGGACAGTCATCATGTTGGTACCAATGATTTGTCGTACATTGAGTTCTGCATCTTCCAGCAATCCGGGTAAAATGTTTTGTAGGATATCCAAGTAACGTTGACCAGTTAAGTTATCACGGAAGAGGTGTGGTCTAATAAT
The DNA here is from genome assembly GCA_014611495.1 of Limonius californicus. Taxonomy (NCBI): domain Eukaryota; kingdom Metazoa; phylum Arthropoda; class Insecta; order Coleoptera; family Elateridae; genus Limonius; species Limonius californicus. The sequence continues at coordinate 12,484 of JABXWE010102734.1, read as the reverse complement.
ATACTTACAATGCCACACCAAACATTTAAACAAAAAACTCTTGAAAATGGGTAATAGGTACGTAACTCTTTCTCGATTCCGAAGATCGTTTTTAAAACGAATTAGAGAATGTATGAAATGAATGATTTGTTATTATTATTTTGTTTTTCACGTATTTAGTTTTTACTGTAGTACGATTGTACGGATGGGTTTTGTTGTTAGATACTAATATAAAGAATATTAGTATACCTATTAATTATTACAATAAGAGATCAACTTGACAGAAAGTAACTATAATCCATTTCTATATTACCAAAAATTCAATAATTTCAGTTGCTGTGATGCATGTATGTTGGGTTGCATTAACAACTTTTATGGTGGGCGCATTTTAGCCGACTCAGCCTATATATTTTTTATTCAACTGAATTTACCTCCCAGAAAATTGTAATTTTTTTACAGTGACCTTAATATAAATAATATCGATCTGACCAAAACGACTAATATTTGAACAATAATGGGAAAACCGAAAAATGTATTTTTCCAATAAACGATTAATTTCCAATTAAACAAAAGAAACAAATATAACAGTAATCCCTAGCCTTGCATGAGGATGGCGTAAACATAAGAAAGTATAGATGTTTTCTGTTCCAACGTGTACAGGATTTGGCAGCAAGCAAGAACATCTTAAAAATACCAGACTATAGGACATGCACAATGCTGCTAAAAATTGTTCTAAATGTACATAATTAGTAGCTAGCACTAAATACTCCTTGTGTTAGATCATCAGTTTTCAGAAATGCTATTATCTTTTTTTTTAATATTCCTACTTTACAACGGTAATATTATTGCCGCTTATCCTTAAATACTATGTTGTTTACTCATAAACCGACTATATTTGAGTATCTTCAGAAAAATATCAAAATAACAATGGTATCACGCAAAATAGTAATCTGTAGCTGTCAACCGCAAGGGGAATCTACATTACTGACAATCGCAGTGCGTAGCAAATAAAGTTACGACATGCGTTTACATTAACAAACTTCATTACAAAATTCACCCACAGCCTACTTGACCCTTTCTTCACCTGCTGTGTTTTAGTGAGCTTCTGACCAAAGTGACGTTTGTGACCAAAATAAAGGTTAGGACTAATGTGGGGGTAGGGACCCATGGGGAAGCCGCGACGGGGATGGGGGATTGTCGACACAAGTAAGATGCAGATCGTGCAAACACCCTTATGCAGGAAACTAGAAGACAAACTACTGCCAAAAAATGTTATTAAATATTTTCCAAATACAGAACAAAATTTTCACCACGAAATAAAATACATTTAATTATTTTAATCTCTCCTAATTACCATAGAAATCCATTGTACCAGGACTGACAATTTCATGCCTAGACTAATACAAAAAATATTTCATGCTTATTCAAAATAGTCTGCTTTTACTTGAATGCACTTATTGCAACGTTCTAAAAGTTTTTGAAAACGTCCGTGTAAATACGTCCAAACAAACTGCTTTCAGTTCGGCGGTTACGGTTTTTTGAATATTCTTAACGTCCTGAAATCGTTTTTTCTTAAAAACAAATTTTTGTTCTGTAACCACAAGCTTTTTATGAATCACACCTTATTTTAGTATGGTTTGATTCTGGACTTTTCGAACGTAACCTTTTGGCTCTTTGTAATGAATTTCCAATCCATTGCATGCTCTGGCGTTTTGTCTCGGGATCGTACCGATACACCCATGATAATGCAGTTAAAACAATCTGCATTGTTGCGACAAGACTGCAAATGCTGCAACTCTTCTCTGTTTTTGCTCATCCGTAAGACTGTGCAGAAACTTTTCCAAATCTTCATATAAAATTCGTCGACTTATTAATGTTCCACTCATCTGCCATCATTCGATCTTTTTCCGAAATTTCGCGATCTCTTGGGACCGAATCTGCATTTCGATAGATCGACCGACGCGTTGTTCTAGTTTCATTTTGAAAATCTTTGGTTCGTTTTTGAAACGTGAGAACCATTGAAATACACCATGAGGGTAGGCTGAAAACTAATGCACACACTTTTAACTGCTGAAAAAGTGACTCCTACTGAGATTCATCGTCATTTAAAGGCTGTTTATGGTGATGATGCTGTTGATAGGTCTACTGTAAATCGATGGGTAATAAAATTTCGTGGTTGCGAGCGTGGAAAAGCCATAATTGTTGATGAAACACGCAGCGGACGTCCGATCACTGCCATAGACGATAAACATCGTAAACTCGTCGACGATTTGATTCTTAATGACCGGCGAATCACTCAAAAGCGTATCGCAAACCATATTGGAATATCCAAGGAACGTGTCGGCTTCATTATTGAACAATTGGGATACCGTAAAATCTGTGCGACGAGTACCACGCCGTCTCACAGACGAGAACAAACAGCGTCGATTGGAATGCTGCGAGCAACTTTTGCAGCGCTACCGTGACGAAGGAGACGACTTTCTTTTAAATATTGTGGCGGGGGACGAGTCACGGGTCCATCATTACGACCCGGAATATCGACATCCGTCTTCTCCTCAGGCGAAAAAGTTCAAAACACAACCATCCGCAAAAAAACTTCTTTTGACTGTGTTTTGGAATGCTCACCGAGTTTATGTGGATTTTCTGGAACGAGGGGCAACGGTAAATTCTTCTCAGTACATGCGGACTCTAAAACACCTCCGACGTCGAGTTTGTTGTGCTAGAGGCAGCCTGGCGCCAATAATCTTGCAAGATGACAACGCTTGTCCACACACCTCGCGCGCAACTGGAGAGGCTCTGCGAAACCTGAAGTTTGAACCGATTCCACACCCTCCTTATTCCCCCGATCTTGCGCCTTGCGATTTTTATTTTTTCTACTCAAGAGGGACCTCGAGGGTAATCATTACACCTCGGACGATGAGGTGAAGGCAGCTGTCAAGTCCTGGATTCGAGAAAAGTCGGAAGAGTTTTTCAGTGACGGAATGAAAGAACTTGTTACACGTTGGGAGAAATGTGTTAGCCTTAACGGTGACTATGTTAAAAAATAAATATATGATTTTGAAACTTAATAAATGTACTTTAATGTACTTTTTGCCCGATCGTGCTATTTGCTTTTGTTCGCGCTCTACAAGCATGTGTGCATTCGTTTTCAGCCTACCTTCGTAGTATGACTGCACTTTATAAGTTTGTGTTAGAATTTTCTCTAATTTACAGAAAAAAAATTATATTTACTCGTTATTCCATGATGACTGACAGAAACACGATAAACGCGTTCTGCGCAGAAACTAACAGCCGTTGGATCTTCGCTTGATTTCCATCTGTTATAAAACTATAAACTATTATATTATGTTGTTTTACTTTTGTTTTACTTTCACGTGACTCCCGTGATTTAGCCTCAATCAGAGAATTAGAGAGCCAAACCTCATATTGCTAATAAAGCTAAAATGTTTTGAAGATAAACATATTCAGAGAAAATTTTTCTTCTGTTGTCGTACAATTTGTTTTGTTGTGCCCGCCATATCCATATACTCCTTCCGCTTGTAGACATTACTTAGTCACGTATTAAGATTACATTCCGTTAACTTTCTTAAAAGTCAATATATTTATGTAACGTAGAATGACAAGAAGGAATCTAAATAAGGCATCACTTAGTAAATTCTTCGAAAGTATGTTAATTAATATAATACCTTGGCTCCAAAAGAAGCATTTTAATTTTACACTTTTTCCTACATTTATACTTTATATTCTCGCAGCTTCTTCCCCACAACTGAAATGTTTTTAGTATTCTTTTTTGCATTCCTTACATACAAAATAGTAATTATTATTAAATCTGAAAATTGTTTCAAAATTTCATTATTATGTAAGAATTAATTACTTGTTAACTAACACTGCAATAATATTTTCAGGTGGATGTACACACAACACAAGAAGGACGCAAAAAGAGAAGCGGAAAAGGCGAAAGAATCTATCTATAAAGATGCTGCTTTGTCCTTAGAAATCAGCAAAGATCCGAAAAACCCAGCGCATCCCACAACAAACGGATTTTCGGTGGGCATCGACAATGTCGCATTTGAAAATGAATCTCATAGGCTGTAATAAAAACAAATCATATGTGATAGTTGCAGAAGTATTAACGAAGTGTGATACTTTTTAATTTATAAGTAGACATAGTCGTTAGATAATGAAAGAATCTGAAATTTCTCATTGGCAGTACCTAAATATATGTAAACTAGTTTTAATTTGTAACTTATTAACCGTGTAAATGCGGGTTCTAAAATGTTATGTACCTACTTATTGATAAGTCTAAACCACATTTAATTGACAGTTAATAAAATGATGTTGAAAGTAAAATAGATATGTAATACCTAGAGAAGTAATTTGAAATGGGATGACAATATTTTAAGATATTTCATTTAAAGAGTTTATGTTTTTATTTTTATAAACAATTATGTTATTTTCACATCATGTCCAGTCATCCCAAATAATGTATTACATTTATGTACAAATTATGCAGCAGATTAGGTAACCTAAATACTAGTTAAAATTCCAATTGTTTCAACTTAAATGATATGTAATTTGTTGATTTTAAGAAATGTATGATTACATAAATATATTATTACAAACGTATTTATTCTAACTTAGATTTTTAAAAATCAGCCATTTGAAAACTAAAAACATTAATTTTGATGTTGTCGCAGTCGTAATATATGCAGTGGTGTGAAAAAGTCCTGCATCACCAAAGCGTGTAATTGTTTCTTGGAATTTAATTCAACTTCTTTACATAATTTCAGAAAAATATATTTGAATATCTTACCATTACTATAACATTATTTCATCTGCTTACTGTGATCCTAGAATTCTTGAGAAGCATTTCAGTTGGCATTGCTGCCTGAGGGTACTTACTGTCAATTTAAAACTCATTTATATAAAAAATACCTTTTGTCTTGTAACTGTACATACCCTGATCTAAATTTAGGACATTTATTGGAGATTAACGTAAACAAAATTGTACCATGTCCTCTATCGCTAATGAAGTACAGTAGTATCAATCAACCATTTTTAATAATTTTGAAGTATTTATGCCGAAATTGGAAAAATTGAGGATAAACCCCGAAGAAACCCACAGAACTAATCTATACTGACTAACTAACTAATTATAATCAGAGGCTACTGATGTGAATTTGCGTACATCTAGTGAAAGAAGAAGACTTCTTAGTTTTAGAACTCCGGGGATGTAGAAACCAGAAACCATTGTTTTCCAAGAAACAAAGACAACCATTTGCGATGAGCAAAGAAATATAGTCACTGGACAGAAGAACTGTGGCAAAAGGTGCTACTCAGTGATGACTCCACCATTAATATCAATAATCATGTTGGCAATACATATATTAGAAGGTTTCCTGGGAAAGAATGTTCACCAAAATGCGTACAATACAATTCCCAACCCCGTTATGGTATGTGGGTTCATGTCAGCCGAAGAAGTTGGGCGACTGCATGTCGTCGCGGGGTTAACACATGTCACAAAATACATTAAAGCATTGCTGAATAGGATAACTGGGAAGAAGTGGAAACGTTTATTTTGCAGGATGACAATACAACTTGCCATAATGCAAAAGCGGTTCAATTTTGGATGGTGACCAATAAAGTGGATAGAATGTATTGGCCAGCACAAACTCCAGGCCTTAATCTCATTGAAAACTGTGCTAATGCCTGGTTTTACGGCATATCCAAAAAATGAATTTGGTAAACTGGAACCTAAAAACCATGCCAAATAGATACAAATTAGTCAGCAAGAACAAGAGCAAGATAAAGTATTAAATTATTCTAGTATTAATTAGTACGTTTTATAATATGGCAGGTTTGAACATAAAGTACAATAATAAAGTGTATGGAGGTTTGAATAAAGGTACCATTTAAGTTGTTTTGCCATAACAAGCAAATTTTGATGTGTTGAAAATTGAATAATATCATTATAATACAAGTTTTCCTCAATTCCTCAAGTATGTAGAACTTTTTCACTGATATTCAGCTCCATGTCCACTTTTATTACTACTTGTTATTACCGTTTTCTTTCTCATGTCACATATGATTACGCATTTCTATTATTCATTTTCCACTGTGTTATTCTTCATATTTACATTATTATTTATACAATTATAGGTAAATTTCCTTCGTAATTCTCACCATACGCCACAGCACTTCAAAACACCTATAGATTTCATAAACTGTGCCGTAATAATAAAAAGAGGGTAAACACTATTAAATCTACCCACGCTATTTCCAAAGACACTGTACGTGTAGTAACTTTTGCTGCATTCAACCCATACCCCATAAACAGGTTGCTAGTATTCTGAAAATAAATATTCAGTTAATTGAAACAATTAATATACAAAAATAAAAGAAATACTTTTATTAGATTTTATTTACCCTTACTGTACCAAATACCACATAGTATTATCATAGAAACTATATAATATAATAAAAATGTCTAACTGAAACAACTAAAAAATGTTGTTGAAGCAAAGAAATTTAATAATAATCAGCCACATAACTAATTGATGCAGCTTGTAAGTCTGATTACAATAATATTTAATGTGTTAGGCGCAACATTGATAATAAGGGTCGTTTCTACGAGGCTAAATAAACTAAAAGGAAACCGAATACTACAATGTCAATTAAAATTAATTCTAAAAATTATATCAAATATGTATACAAGAATTACATTTAGAATGATTATTACTACAGCGCACAATATAGTAGAAATGGAATTCATCAGGTATTTACAATACAATTTTACCATCATTAATACCCAAGAAAAAATCTATAGAATTGTGCTCATATACCAACGCTAAGTTGACTTTTCTGATTCCTCATTTAAAAATTTAAAATGCGTTTATAGTAAATTAATTCGAAACATTATATCATACATGTATACAAGAATTGATTCAAGCAGCAAAACTGCGTAAATAAAAAGTACAGTGATTTTAACGCTGAATACCTCTGCAGATGATTATAACGACTATTTACATCACACAATGTAGTAGAAATGGAATTTTACCAATTTTAACATCATTAGTACCCAAGAAAGAATTTATACAATTGTGCTCATATACTAACGCTAAGTTGTCTTTTCTGATTACTCAATTAAAATTTTAAAATCCGTATAGTAATATATATTAAAAATAGACTTAGTTTTTCTTATTACTTCTGTTTTCATTATGTTTTACCATTATACAAAATATAATAAATAGGTGGTTCATAAAAAACATATTTAATACACTGTATCCTTACATGCATAGCTACTTACATGAATATCTAACACTATTTCCTCGTAATGTGCGTTTTACTTTGTTTATCTTGTCTAATGAACTCAATATAAATTGTTTGCAATAAGGCAACACACAGTGCACATGAGAAGTTGGTTGCCAGCACGTTCCATTTGTTAGGTAGAATAATACCAAAGAGCAGTATATTGTATAAATATACTGCTCTTTGATAATACTACAAGTTAGTTCTACTAAAAATTTGACTTGAAATTGATTTTATTATTCACACGTTATTAACAATAAGTTTTAAATTTCGTAGCAACGTAAATTTTACAGGTAATTTAGAAACTTTGCGGTACTATCCAGATTGTAAAAGTGACTTCGAATTGACAGTCGCCGTAAAATATAAGAAAATGAACCTAAAACGTGTTATATTATATTTACCTTATTAAACTTAATAATTATACTGTACAAAGTTTCCAAAAAGGAAATATCAAGATTTAACTGCGTTACCAATAGATCTCAGCAAGTTGACGCACTTTAACCTATTAACACTTGGTCATATCATATTATTCATTACCTACATATTCTTGCTTCTTGCGATACACACGAATAGAATAATAAACCAACAAAAATAAAACGACTGCTTTTTGGTTGGTTTGATTTCAATTTTTGAAGTACCTAAGAGTCCCTACAATTTAGTTATTCATCATCATCATCATCATCATCATCATAATTACAAAATGTAGATTAACAAATTTTAAATACTATAATATACAGACTTATTTTCAGGAAAAGGTATAATAGAAATAGCCATTGTATTTAATAACTAATGTATATTGAAAATGATTGTTAACGAAATCTTAGAATACTAATATTCTTTAATAGTTTAATATCGACGCGGATCGTGGAGTATTTGATAAAAAAAAGTTGACATGTTGCGTTCTGTATTTCAATTGTTAGTCTTAAAATCCTATTGCTAAATATCATATAGCTGATAGAACTGGAAAATAGCAAAACATCTTATGCCAACTGTAACTGACATAATAAAAATACTCTTTAAGGGGGTTCCGCTGGTATTGGCATCACAGAACGAAATCCAATGATTATTGATAAGGTAGTCCACGTAATTTTAGTAAATTGATAGTAAGGATTAAGCAATAGTAGCTTAATAGAGATTACAGACAAATATCTTGGAGAACAAATAGATAAATTTAATAAGGTATCATCTTATACTACCATCTTAATATAGGTTAGATGCATTTTGTCTTTCGGTAGGCAAAGGAAATGCAGTTGTTGACTACGCGCCGAAATCGGTTAAAATGGGCTAAACATGGTTTAAAACGTAATTCTAAATTATTACATTAAGTGCTCATAACCATGTATGGTGGAAGCAATAGGCAACCTAAATAATATATGGAAGTGTTGTTCATTTCGAGGAGGAAACAACAATCATAATTTTTTAAATGTGAATATGTTACCTAATACGGCTCACAAAGAAAACGTATTACCATTACAATTTCAAAAACAAGGAGGATATTCTACAACCCCTTAATATATAAGTCTTTATTTGTTAGTATAATAGCATTAGACTTCCATTATTGGCTTCATTGTTAATTTGAAAGAGCGAGATCTAGGACTCGGTTTTCCAAGCATCTCCAACAACTGAAGCCATCATTGGCTTAGTGAATAACATATCTTAGTAATTTACCTTGGCAAAGTGTAGATAGTGTAACTGCAGTCAGTCAAATATGAGCTATACATATACCCATTTTTCTGTTCGGTGACGAGCACATCACTTTGACAAACTCACAAGTCGTAATTTCAGGACCTAAGTCTATTCCCAACGTTCCTACTGAAGATAAAACCCTAGTTGCCAACATAAGTATTTATTGGAAGCGTATCGCAGGCCGTTTAGACTCACAGCTTACACAGTTTTACAGTATCACGGTGGTGCACTATTTTAAATATTTTGGTAGTAACGAAGTTTCAGGAAGTGTTTCTATGTTTTAACAGCCGTACCTGTTCAAACTAAGTATTGCTGTTAAAAATTAAGAGATTGTTAATTTATTCCGCGATTAACATAACTAAATTTGTTCTTCCGATTAGAAATGTACAGCAACAAAGTCAATGTGGTAGACAGGATTCATAGCGTCCTTTTAGGCACAATTGTAAGTATAAAAATAAGTGGACGCGACTGCCTCCCTGGACTTTCCCATACTGGAAACTGTTCATATCATCTTTATTCAACAGTAGAGTTATTTTCCTCAAAACGGTTGTTCAAGTGCTATCCTAAAACCTTGCCTCGTAACGAACAGACTTACCCTTAATTTCCTTTGAATATGCAACCAGGCATACTTCATTCTCTACTATATACGTCGCGCGGTCTAACTAGTACCGATTGCTGTTGCTACCGAGGTAAAATTTTCTAAGTCCCTGGAAATTATATTTTGTAGGGCATAAAAAATCGATTTTTTTATTTTCGCGGAAAAAGATTCTTTGACACAAACAAATAACAACCGTTAGAATAAAAAAAAATATTTTTCTAAAAAAGAGGGGGGAGGGGGCCGGTGCGCTTACATATATCCACGCTTGTAATATTTCTATACATATTCATATGCTCCATTACGTACTGAGCGATTCAGTGAAAACCCCAGCTTCCTATCTTTTTTCGTTTATTAATTAAAGGAGTTTGAAGTTTCAAACTTCCAAGCTTCGTAGAGGGCGCCACAGGAAAATTACGGAGTTCTTCAAAAAACATATCGATAGCCCCTTGCGAGGTCTATCGACATATGAAATTTAAAAAAATTCCTTGGAGCAGTTTTTGAGAAATAATTTTTTGAAAAATTCCAAAATTTTGAAAATTCGTAATTTAGGCCCCTTATAATTTTTCAAAAAACTTTTTATATCACCTCATTTTACCCTTCATATACTATTCAGAAAATAAAAATCATTTTGAATCGATTCATCCGTTTTCGAGTAATTGGGCGTTAAACTCAAAAATTTCAAAAAATCATAGCGCCCTTCAGTTTAAAGCTAGCGAGTTCGGCAAAAAACTAACAGATTTGTCTTATGACCCTCTATCGTTATCCGCGATAAAAGTTTCAAAATTGTAATCACGAAAAAAGTGATACCAAAAAACATGCGTAACTTCCGCTTCCGGTTTCGGATTTTTTTGAAAAGCTTATTTTTTCGATGAATTTTCGATACACCCCCGCATTCCAAAGCGCATCAACATCGGAGCAATACTTTCGGCTGTAGAGCGTCACATACGTACTACATACGTACATACGTACCCACGCCAGACAGACATTTTTTTAAAACACACTTTTTTTGGGTTCCTAGAGACCCAAAACGGATATTTCCGTTAAAATGTCGATTTCCAAAATTTTCATGAATTCAATACTTACCCTATACCTATAAGGTATGGGAAAGTAAAAATTAAAATTGAAACTGTAGTTACTTTACGGTGGTGTGTGTAGAAGTAGAGATAACAAGCAACGGAAACCAAATCAACACGATAGAGAGAAGAATTACATGCGGTTTGAGAAGTGCAGTATGCACTTATGCGGAAAGTATGTAACTAGATAAATTGGGAAGCAGCAAAATCCTCTGGCTGTAGGCGAATACCGGCGGTTTCCTAGCAGGGCTAATCTGCCTACTATTCGATATTAGTTGCCGTTTCTCGAATCTACTACTAATTATTATTCCGAGGGTTCAAGTTATAAAACCCATTATAGAAAAAATAAACAAAGTTGTAGCAAATAATTACAACTGAAAAAGGTAAACATACCATAAATGGCTTGGCTAAAACAACAGAAGCGTACAGAAAAATGATATGTCTGGATACTAATAAAATTTTCTTTAATTGATATCGGTTAAAAGAAAACAGAAGTTTTAGTGTTGTTCTACAAAATATACGAGCCCTGGCCCATAATAGTTCGGACATTAAAGAAATTTCGTGTTATTTGCTTAAAAATTCTTAGTAAATGTTAGTATTTGTAATAATTGCTTTAATTGTCCTAAATAACATTACATAACAGCATTTAACTAATAAACAATATAAACTTACACCAAAATATTAGGTATTATCACGTAATTTTAATATTGTGTAGCGCCACCTTTATGTTTAATAACAGCCTTTATACGATCAGGCAGAGTATCAACGAGTTCTTGACATGATTCGGGCTGTATACTATCCCAAATACTCTGCAGTTTGACTTTGAGCTCTTGTACTGTTCGTGGTGGATCTTTACGCAGCTGTTTCTTCATTTTATTCCATATGGACTCGATCGGCGAAAGATCTGGACTACTAGACGGCCAAGGTAAAGTTGGTATTTGATGATCTTCAAGCCAGACCTTTACTGTTTTCGCCGAATGGCAGGGAGCACCATCTTGTTGAAAGATAAACTCACCTTTGGAAGATTTACATAAAGGTATTGATGGCAGCAGGCTGTCTTGTAAAATCTCTTTATATCGGGCAGCATTTACGATTCCATCTACAAGTGTAACTTTCCCATTCCTGTTCCCGACATACATCCCCACACCATGACTGATTTGGGAAACTTGACTTTCTTTACTAAACAGTCATTGTGGTATGCCTCATTTGATGTTCGCAAAACACGTTTTCGGGTATCACCTACACAAACATCCAATTTTGCTTCATCGCTCCAAATAATTGAGCGCCACTGCTCTTGAGTCCAAAATCTATAGATTCTTACCCATTTCAACCGGTTTCGCATTTGTAATTTAGTTAGTAAAGGTTTTTCTTCGGCCTATTTGAAAAAACAGAAAGTTAAATATTAGAAAATTTCAAATCAACTAATTAGTATAGTACCTTATAGAACCTATAACCAATTTTTTTAATTTGCCGTTTAGTTGTCGTCACAGATATTTGTTTTTTAATTGCATCTCTCCACAAAACAGTGATTTCGCGTGTATTTGCACGCCGATTAACTTTTATAATTCTTCTTAGGCTTCTTCTATCAGCATCAGAAATAGTAGGTGGGCGACCAGTTTTTTTCTTTTCAGTAACATTGTTCGTTTTTTTATACAATTTGATAATATCGTGAATTGTCGATCGTGGAATGCTATAAGAATTAGCTATTTGTCGCACAGAAGCCCCTTTACTATATGATTTAATGATAGATAAGCGTAAATCTTTGCTTAAAGATTTACCACGAGCCATCTTTGTTAAAACGACTAACACAATTGACATTTGCAATGTATTTTGTTCCTAA
>JABXWE010102733.1:0-53966 GCA_014611495.1 Limonius californicus | reverse complement strand
CTTCATCGCTCCAAATAATTGAGCGCCACTGCTCTTGAGTCCAAAATCTATAGATTCTTACCCATTTCAACCGGTTTCGCATTTGTAATTTAGTTAGTAAAGGTTTTTCTTTGGCCTATTTGAAAAAAACAGAAAGTGAAATATTAGAAAATTTCAAATCAACTAATTAGTATAGTACCTTATAGAACCTATAACCAATTTTTTTAATTTGCCGTTTAGTTGTCGTCACAGATATTTGTTTTTTAATTGCATCTCTCCACAAAACAGTGATTTCGCGTGTATTTGCACGCCGATTAACTTTTATAATTCTTCTTAGGCTTCTTCTATCAGCATCAGAAATAGTAGGTGGGCGACCAGTTTTTTTCTTTTCAGTAACATTGTTCGTTTTTTTATACAATTTGATAATATCGTGAATTGTCGATCGTGGAATGCTATGAGAATTAGCTATTTGTCGCACAGAAGCCCTTTTACTATATGATTTAATGATAGATAAGCGTAAATCTTTGCTTAAAGATTTACCACGAGCCATCTTTGTTAAAACGACTAACACAATTGACATTTGCAATGTATTTTGTTCCTAACTGATTAGATTTTGTTCTGACAAGAGCATGGCGTCATAGCTCGGCAACTATGATTTTATCTATCTTAGTGTCCGAACTATTATGAACCGTTTTTCAAGTGTCCGATCTTTTACGAACCAATCGGAATTTAAGTTCTACAATAATATCTTTTTATTATTTTCAACATCGTGTATTATTTAGCATTAATGAACTTCTAAAAACATACAATTTTCGATAATAACCGTAATTATTTTGTAGTTGAAGGTAGTATCCATAATTTTTAAATATGTGTTAAACAGAAGTATATTTTTTAGGCTTGTCCGAACTATTATGGGCCGGGGCCGGGGCTCGTATATATATATATATATATATATATATTTATAAATAATAAATTAATAATTTATATAATAATAATTTTAATAAATTAAATAAAAAAATATACTATGTGATAGAGACTAAAACAAAATTATCTGTTATCCAAATAAGAAAGTTCTTTCATTTTTGTCCATCATTCACTCGTAAAACATATATTTTTATATAAGAACTTCTGAGACTTGATAACTTTGATTGGCTTCAAAACTTCTTCTAAAGTTTTCAAAATGTTTTTAATAATCAGTGGTAGCTCGTGGGTTTGTATAGTGGTAGTGCCACAGCCGTGGCTGTTGTCCGGGCAGTCTGAATTGCGGCTGCTTTATGATTGTGCTATGGCTTCGTGGATCTTTATAGTCAGCCATCACTGAGCTACATAGTTCATGAGTGTAAACCACAGAGTAAATGTATGTATGCTCTTGAGTAAAATTTGAAAACATTCTTCTATTACGGAGTATTCTTAGTGTTGTGATTATAGTCAAACAACTTTTTCTCTATAAACACTTATGATTTTTCTGAAAAGGGTGCAATTAAATCAATATAAATTAATAAAAATTTGCTACATATGTGACCCACATCCCAATGAAATGTTCGGGAGCCATAACCCCTTCATATCTAATCAAAATGACGCCTGGTTCGTTTAACCGTGCCCTCTTAATTTATCAATAAATATTCCCGGTTACATGATAAAATCTGATTTGAATTTGTAGAATGTAAACAGATGAAGATAATCACATTTTATAAATTCAACAACACATACTATATTTGTTGAAGAACACAATTAGGATGCAGTTCAGTTGAAAATTGTTATTGTTTTTGTAGTATTTTTATTTATATTCTCATTAACATTTAAACAGTATAGTAAATTTTAACATTATACATACAGGGTGACGCACAACTAGCGTAAAAACCCAAGCCATTGGGTTGAAGAGGTCATTTTGCGTAAAACACGTCGAATGAACATACATAGGTCGTATATCTAATATATCTACGAAACTACAGGGGATCAAAGTTTAAGTGTCATAATTAATTCGCAGTCTTCAGTCTTGGCTTTTAAGAAAAACAACAAAGCAAAATTAAATATTTGAAGTATCTTATATATATCATATATCATATAGGTATATGAAGTATATTATAACAGTTAACAAACTATTTCAATTTTACTTAGGCAGTTTACAGCTGAATATGCTGATATTATTTTCGTTTACGAATATTGCCATGAAAATGCTCTCAGTGCTTCCACGGAATTTTAATTGAGATAACCAAATCGACGCCAGCCTTTTCAACAAATCATGTCAAAGAATTCGAAAAACTGGAACGTGGAACCACGGCTGTGCGTAATACGTTGGACGACACAGTATGGTCAATGAAGAAAATATGATAGTTGATGCAGTTCTTGATGATCCGCAATTATTGTACGTCCCGTGTAATATAGTTACACTTTTCGGACAGCATCGTATACCGTAAGGAATAATTATTATACGTATCATGTTCAACGTGTGTAGGCCCTGCAGCCTGGAGATTATTGTCAACAAGTAGATTTTTGCTGACAGTTATTACATCAAGCTGCCGATGGTCCAAATTTTATTGCAAAAGTGATGCGGTCTGATGAGGCACGATTTATCAGATACGGAATAAATATACACAAGAGCTTTTGTGAAGGTTTCACGTTTGTCAAGCAATCTAATCAACTTTACAGAGCGCAGGTGGTTATGAAAACACATTTGAGAATTGTAACAGCTAAGCATTAATTGCAAACTGACATTCAGAGATAAATATTTTGAGTTCTTGAGAACAAAAATAACTGCACCTTCTGATGACAACTGTTATGTAGGTATTTATAAAAAATTAGAAATTGTATGAATAAAGTTAACTCGCATATTTCGTTTAGCATGGGCAACGTTTATCAAAAAGTTTAATCACACAGGATTAAATAAGTGCAGCAAATCTTATAATCTTTAGCTTTAGTAAGGCTATACTTAGTCCTAGCCATGGGATATCGGACAGATCTGTATCAGGCAGCGCTTTTAAGTCAATCAGGTATACGCGATTACCAAACAAAAGGAATTAACATGTGCATTAACATAGATTAGAAAATAAGCTTGGATACCAAAACAAAGAATAAGTTTTTATTATTCTAAATACAGTCTGAATACGTCCCAAACGTGTGACGCTTCTTGCCAGTTTTTACAACTGCAGGTAATACCTGGATTAAACTAAATACTCTTTATAGAGCTCTGTCCACTTCCCATGGCGGAGACTACACGTTCGTGTATTGTTTGCTATGGTCAACCTGTATCGAAAATTTTGTTGATGTTATTATTGTAGATTCTCAATTATTAATTAAGCAAGTGTAGTTTAAGAGTACTCATCTGTGGTTATATTTCTAAAAGGGTTTTTACGATTTTTATTTTAAACTACATTTTGTGTTTTGTATTAATGTCTGTCTCCTTCAACTGTGGCTAATAAACATCAAATACGTTTTTCCGTGACAATTGAAATAACGAGCACATTTTGTATTTTTCGACAGTATCCAGATTGATGGGGAGCACGGCGGCGTCGGCGAACATGGGGCACGGCCTCAACACCGGCATGCCAGGGTTGGGAGCTTGCGCGATGCCCGACTCGAAGCCCATGCAGTTTCCGCTGGCGCAGCGCCGGAAGAGGCGGGTCCTCTTCACCCAGGCACAGGTATGCCAACTCTTCTAATCTAATATCCCCTCCCACAGTCAATAAACGGGTTATTGTAGAACCCGTGATAAAAGTTTACTGTAATCGGGCAACGTTTATGGTTTACGTTTGCCGTCGGCGAAACTCCCGTCGCGCGCAGAAACTCCACCAGTTGTAAATCCGAAAATAAGGTGAAACACTGACTTGTTCTAAAATTTGCAGTGCTTATTTATGGAGCTCGTGTAAAATCTCAAAAGGTAGATTTTAAATTTTAGGTCATACAAATTTATTGCTGTTGTGTTGCAAAGTTGAGTGACATTTTAACCAGAATTATAATGTATATTTTTTAATTAAACTGTTGTCTGTTATTCGGGGAATCACCAACTTAAATGTAAACCTATGTTGGGGGATTTGTATATTTCAGTATTTGTTTTATAGGTACATACTGTGGCATAGCAAAAACCCGCATAACTACAACAAAGCTATAGGTGGCAATCTCCCCCAGCTATAAATTACTTTAGAAAAAAAAGTTAAATCGCTATAAGTACTAAAATATACATAGATACACTCGAACTTCTATAATACAAATCTTTTTATTACTCCAACTAGAAGCGGTTTTCCGATAGCATACCTATCCCAATGTTTATATTTTTATATCTATAACTCAAATTTCAATAAGTCGAATTTTTTGATAAGTCAAAGCTTTTTATAGTTGCCCCTCGACTAGGTTTACTATTAATAAATATTTCTATAACTCGAAGTTAAATTTCTCAAAAATAATTGCGGATTTTTACCCCAACGCTAAGGTGATTTATGGCAGTCTTCCGGTCAATAACTATTTCCAGTTTCAGCGGCGGCATGAAAATTGAACTTAAATAGTAGGTATAGTATAGCATTCATTGTAGACATCTAAGAGCGGGTATTTTTGCAATACCTATAATAAAGATTAAATATGTAAGTAATTTTTGAGCTACTTTTGATAACTCGAATTTTCGATAACTCAAACTTTGACTTGTCGAGGTTCGACTGTATACCTATACCCTAAACAAGTTATCTATTGCACTAAACATAATAGATCTACATCTTGTTTTTTTATCAGAATGTATATGGCGAAGTGTAGGTATGCATTTCTTTGATAACTACGCGACTCTTAACTTATTCTTTGTCCTGTATCTATACGTGATAAATGTAAAGTGTTGGGGAGGTCATGTGGCAAATTGAAATATAATATTTCCAAAAAGAATAACACCAATCTATAATACTTTTACGTCGTTTTGTATACAATGCGAGTGTAAAGTCTGGAACTATCGAAATAAATCTTTTATTAAATGTTTTTGAAAAAAATCCACGTCGATTTTTATCTTAAATTAGACATATTTTAATGTAATTGTTATTTGTAGATTGTCTTTTGATTCTGAGCTATGGCTATAGTGAAATTTTTTAAAGAGATACCCTAATTTTTTATGAGGGATTTGCAGAAAGCGAGAAATTCTAAAACCAAATATGCTAAAAAAAGTATGATATTGTACTAAGAAGTTTTCGAGATAATTGCTTTTAAAGTTTTAAAACAAAAATCGAATAACAATCAAGAGTTCCAAGTTTTAATAGAAAGTAATCAAGTAGTCATGTAACAATTCACTTCTTCATTTGACAATTGAGTTCCTGACAGTTTGTTTGTCTATTTTTATTATGCGGTTTTGTATATAATTCATTAAATAATGGTGCGAATGGTGCGATATTTGACAGAAAATGTGCGAATTGAAGTTTTAATATTGAGGGGATGTGGCGACCGTATACTAGAATACAACAAGAGCTTTGTAACCTATTCAATAACAAGAATCCTGAAAAATATAGGGAATTAAGTTAGTGATTTTTTTTCATCTTATTACAAACTACTGTCCTTTAAAACTATAATGCACACAACTTCAATACGAAAATGTATCTAATTTCCTCACAATTAGCGCAATGCCATAACTCTGTTACCAGTTTACTTTATCGTATATTATACGTATTGTCTTTCACATTGGCTACAGTTCGTTTTTCAGCGTTCAGGTAGACGGCTCTAAACACCGTGGTGGACAGGGTAACGAATATATAGTCAGGTTGCTCTTAATCTGCGTGCAGGTTATCAATTACTTGTTATTTAGTATTAATAGTGCCAATTCTGAAAACTAAAAAATTCAGTTTTTTTGTTAAATTGCAGAGTAAAATCATGTTTATTCGTAAGGTCGTGTAACATAGTTATAACAGTTATAATTTTGTTTTGTAATATTTCGTAATTTCTCTGTAAAATACGAAACTACATAAATACTAGGGATTTTGTTTATTTTGTTTCCTTCGCGTTCGCGCACTGTTTTATTATGTTCACATGTCGCTCTGAAAACGAATTCGTGTTTTGCGTGTTATGTGACATACAGATTAAGATTTTTGGTTGCATACTTTGAGTTTTCGCTGTATAAAAGTAGTAAGGTGTAACATCAACAAATAACTGAGGGCGTGTCCGCAGACTAAAGGCAACTTGAGTTTAATAGTTTGTTGATGTAAAATGTTACTTTTGATTTTTTCGTTGCCAGGTTGCTTTAGGATCCCCTTAATAAGTTGGAAACAGCCATTTTAGAGTATACAAGGTTGGGCAAAAGTACGGGATAATGCAAATATCTCTAATACTGCAACCGCGGTGTAAAAAGTTTTAAACTTTATAAACAATATTTTTGAATTGAATACCTTGTATATTTTTTATTATGGTAGAAACTTTTTTGGGGAATTCCGTGTTACAAGGTTTGATGCCTTTATTTTTAATAATTCTAGAGATATTGAACAAAACACTCAACAATAATGCCCCGTAATTGGATTTATTACTTAGCAATACATAACAACAAAACAATGAAAACAAACAAATTAGAAAACACAAGCAACATCACTTGAGAAGATGCATAAAATGATGAACGATTTATTTCGTGGCAATAACCAACTCTACAAAATTTTCAGTTGTATTAACAAGATGCTCTGTAGGAATTATATTTATTTCACCAGCAATTCTGTGTCTCAGTTGTTTCAAATTATTTGGTCGTTCGGTATAAACTTTAGATTTTAAATGTTCTCAAAGAAAAATTCAACGGGTTCAAGTCCGGAGAACGATATGGACATTCAACAAAATTCCCGCGTCTTATCCACCTACTTGGAAACATTTGGTTTAAAAAATGCCGAAGCTGGAAACTTAAAGTATAGTGGGGAGGTGGTTCGTTCTGTTGAAACTAAATATTCTTATCTATGTATAATGCCGTCTCTTCTCCAAGAGCATGAACAATTTGATTTTCTACAATTTTTACGTACTTTTGACCAGGTTAAAGTACCATCAATAAACAACGAGCTAATAGGTAAGTTGGTTCCTAAAAATACTAAATTGTAAGGGTTTTGTTTTGATTGGGCGAGATTTAGGACGCGGGTTTCCAAGCATTTCAATGCACTGAAGCTCTTGTCTTATTGTACACCCTAGCTATGAATTTCAATCTCATTAGTGATTTTTAACGTGCCACATATCGTTGTGGCACTGGACTTACGGCTTGACTTCTTATCCAACAGATATTCCACGTTCAGATTTTTTCCCGCTTTTGCTCACCCACCCCGACCGGATTCGAACTCGGGTCCCTTGGATCCAAAGGCAAGTGCGCCAACCACTAGAGAGACCACCGAGGCCGGCAAATTTTAGGGGTTAAAATAAAATATAATAAATTTTAACAATTTAGCGAATTACAATATTTTTACAGTAAACAGCAGCATATCGTTATACACAACCAATGCCTTTGATATTTTTACGTACTACTAAGCCAGTATTTTATTTTCTAGTAAATAATTTATCAAACTTTTATATTCATAAATAAGATGCAACTACTTAGTAAGCCAATAAGTACAATCTAGCTAACTCAAAGAGAGCTCGTGTATGAAAATGTTTGGAATTGCGTAGTTTATTGTATTGCATTTTCCACTTATACCGATTGTTGGATTCGAATATAACAAGCAAAACTTAACATATGTGTGTGATTTTTAACTTCTATTAGTATGAAAATATATACCACTATGTAAACTTTACCTAAAAACATATCATTTCAAATAAAGACAAACTTTTTGGAATTATTCTGCGTTGAATGTCTCGATATAGAAACAAATATATTGGTTGCTGATAATACACATGGTAGGTATTTTAAATATTGATACTGTAAACAATGTTTGTGAATTTTTCCAAATATTACGTTAACGGATATTACGGAAAAATGAGCTTAACATGTTTTGTTTAAAATAAAGGGATATTCCATTATTAGACTATGTACCTCCGGAAACAATATTTTTAAAATATGAAATTTATAAATACCTTAAAAATATATGAAAATATAAAAATTACATTTTGTTATAGGTTTACGAATTGGAAAGACGGTTTAAACAACAAAAATATTTGTCAGCACCAGAACGAGAACACTTAGCGTCCTTAATCCATCTCACACCCACGCAGGTAAGAAAATGTCCTAAAATTGTTATCTGGAACTAATAATACAAAATAATGCTATTTTCTCAATATCTTTGGAGATAATTTTATTATGTTATATATATATATATATATATATATGTATATATATATACAGGGTGATTCAGGAGGAATCTGCCAAACTTTAACAGTATGTTCCTCCAACGATTTTAAACAAAAAAAAGGTATATGAACATAGGGCCGATTCGAAAAAATAAAGAAGTTCTAGCCTAGCAAAAGAAATTGCATAGCTGTTATAAATATCCTCCGCGCAGTTTATCTAATCGGCTATGGCATAATTTGTGTGCGTTTTTGTTTAGCAAACAACGTGAATTATCTGTCACCTAGTAAGTCTTACGCGTGTGCACACGTGTGTAGTTTATAATTAATAATGCCAGTTCGGTTTTCCAACGAAGAATATGTCGATATGCATTTCATCTACGGCTTTTGTAATGGTAATGCCCGAGCTGCTGTGGAGGAATGCCGCCGACGTTTTACAAACCGTAATCCTGTTCCAAATCGTCAAGTTTTCATCGATACGCATAGGCGACTGCGAGAAACTGGATCCTTTGCATTAAAAACGGAACGAGAACCTTTTCGACAAGTTCAAAATAACATAAGTCAAATGATTGAACGCAGTCCTCAACTAAGTACACGAAGAGTATCGACACGTGTTGGAGTGTCGCAGGCAACGGCATGGAGAACATTACATGCTGACAAGTTGTATCCTTACCACCTATTAAAAGTGCAGCACTTTCAACCGCAAGATTTTAATCAAAGGTTAAATTTTTGCCATTGGATCACTGCAAACCCGGACCTTTGTGGAAACACATTATTTACCGACGAAGCTATTTTCACTCGTAATGGGATCAATAATACCAGAAATTCCCATGTATGGGCTCGTGAGAATCCTCGTGCAACTGTCGAGAGCCACTTTCAGCAGAGATTTTCAGCAAATGTGTGGTGTGGAATGATTGGGGACCATCTAATAGGACCCTACGTTTTCGATGGACGCCTCACAGGAGTTATTTATCGTGAGTTTTTAGAATATGAGCTACCTCTACTTTTAGAAGACGTTCCATTATTAATTCGAGCCAGAATGTTTATGCAATTAGATGGAGCTCCTCCTCATTACCACCATTATGTATTGGATTATCTCAATGCCAACTACCGTGATCGTTGGATTGGTCGAGGAAGTCCACCTGCGTGGCCAGCACGGTCCCCAGACCTAAATCCACTAGATTATTACCTCTGGGGGCATTTAAAGCAGCTGGTCTATGCGGAAAGAATTAATGCTGCCGCTTACATCCGGGATAGACCTCAAATACTGCGAAATGCGACTAATTCTCTAGTACGACGAGCTCAACGGTGCATTGAAAACGAAGGTGGCCATTTTGAACAGTTAATGTAGTTTTAATAAAGTTATCGCACTAGAATTGTTATTATGTTTTAAGTAAAAACGGTTATTTTCTACATCTATGAAGTTTTCATTAGTAGGCTAGAACTTCTTTATTTTTTCGAATCGGCCCTATGTTGTTTAAAATCGTTGGAGGAACATACTGTTAAAGTTTGGCAGATTCCTCCTGAATCACCCTGTATAAAGATACGTACCTGCTGCATCTTATTAAACTGTAACGTCCGGGGTAAACAGTTTGTTTCCCCATTCTTTGAGGCTTGCCATATTGAGCGTTATAATCCGGGATTAATACCATCAGTTTGGCTTGGGGCTGCATTAAACCTCCATTAAATCTGGATTATGATAATTGGCCAACGTTTCGGGAGTTGTAGAGCACCAACAAGCAGCAAATATTAATCTTTTCTAACAACACAGTATTTGTTATTGAAAAATATTTTATGTTAGCATACTCGTATGTATAACGTCCGTGGCACGTGGCGGATTATATAAATATGGCACGTGTAATAATTTCCAGCTGAATTCACAGGTAAACATTGGCGATTTAATTTTAATACTTGCAATAATTTCACTTTATCGATTATTATTGTTTTGTACTATATCAAGTTTAGGATATTAAAGTATTTTATAATATAATTGGAACCGTTTCGAAAAAATGTTTACATTTCCATGCTAATACTATGCAACTATGGACGTCAATATAATGTTGCAAGGGGCCAACCAATCTTAAATATTATAAAAGAAACCTTAGAAACAGAGAGTCGCGCTTAATCGACGTATTACGATATACGAGGTGTGCTAATTTAACGACAAATGTTTTATTTTTATTCAAAGTAAAATTCATTTGCTTTATTACACTTATTGTAAGTTAATGTTAATGTTAAAAGTTAAGAAATCAGCCGGCAAAGGCGTCAGAAGAAACTGCTTTTGATTCAACATTTATATTGTTTTTAATATATTCTACCTTTTGAAATGTATCTATTTGACAACGATTTTCAGTTTAGGAAAGAGATAAAAGTTTGTTAGTTCCAAGGCATGTAAACGGAGTGGGTGATTGACCTCAGCGACACTATATTTCATGTGATATGAGTGTCATCAGTGCAGAACGGGCAGGTGTACTATCATGCGACAAGGGTTAACTACTCTTTTCTTTAAATTACGATCGCACTCGAGAAATACGCTGCAATAATCTCTTCATCACTTTAACGTAGATTGCACTATTCACTGTTTATCCTTCAACCATATATTCCTTATATATCACATTCTGTCTATCGAAAAAGCTAATCAACATGATTTAAGATTCTGGTTTTTTACAAATGAACCTTTTTGAGTCTTAGAAATGATTTTCCAATCAACTGCAAAATCTACTTTTTCGTCTCAAGATTATATTGGATAGTTCGTGATTCCTACCCAATGACATTGCAGTTAAGAAATTTGCATTGGAACGATAAATCTGCACAAGTCTGCGAACAATGCAACTCTTTTCTGTTTTCCCATAGATTTTCTTCTTTCCCAAATATAGGTAAATATAGGTAAAATATGTAGAATCATTTCCTTATTGATGTTAAACTAATCTGGCATTATTCGGACGTTCTTTCAACGATTTTTTGCGACACTTACACAACACTCTTGCGTCTGAATCTGCTTTTCGAGATATTTACGAACGCCCGATTATATCATCATTTCGAACATCCCCACGTCCATCTCTGAAACGTTCAAACCATGTCAATACGCTAATACAACTTAATGTGTTATCACCGTATACGCTGTTGAACATTTCATATGTTTCTGTTGGACATTTACAGTAAAATATATATTTAATATCCACTCGTTGCTCCATGACGATTGGCAGAAACACGATGCGTTTAGCGTCCTACGCAGAAACTAATAGTTATACCATCTTCACTTGACCACCCTCTATTGATAAAATTGTGAACAATTATGTGCTACTTTACTTTTGGTTTAATTCACGTGATTTTAGTGCTGTAGTGCAAATCTAGGACTTCAATTACCAAACCTCGTAAACTACAGTAGGTACAGTATCTTGCGGCATATATTGTGCTTTTTTTCATTGAACAACCTGCATGGGTTTACGCAAATAAATCTAAAACCATTAATCATAAGGCTCATAGTATTCATTTCATCATTATTATCACAATGTTTGTGTAATCATTGGAAATTTGGCGTTTGTAACCACTAAAATGAAACCAAATTCATGTTACAAAGGTTTAAATAAAAATTAATACAATTAACTTATAACTCATAAAACACAATTTGTCCCTAATTTATAGAGTTTTAACATTTCCCTACCTGCCATTACGTTAGAGAGTAGTTAAATTTGGAAAAGCTTTCCTTCGTTTTCTTGAATCTTCTTCATGAATATTTTTCATTCTTCTTAGTTTAAATTAATTTTATTTCATCTACTGTCCACGTTCTTAAGTGCCTGTGAAGATTTCCCAGATTTGCTACTGCTTTATTTGAATGGCAGGGGCTGCTGTTTCAGCTTACTAGTTTTATACATCTAGTTTAAAAGTAAAATATGACTGAAATCGGTAACGAATAGTTGCTGAAGCCGCTGCTTTTGTTTTCAGACGCTCTATTTCTGAAAGACAGGTTAATCAATCAATATAAATTTTAAACGGTTTGTTACTTTTTTAGCAGAACGATAGAACACAAAATTAAATAATTTAAACTTTGCGGAAATGACATGATTTTGAATTTTCAAAGTACTCGTGTTTCAATACTTTTTTAATTTTTATCTAAGTGGAGTTCCTCAGCCGCTTTAATTTTAGATCCTTCATATCTCTTATTGGAGAATATTTTGATCCTTTCACTGGTATTTACTTATTTAACGCAAAATAGTAACTACATGAATTACGTATTACATATTGCCAATCCTGAGATTAGTTTATCGCAGCTTCGCACTTTTCTCTGCCTGATGCATTTCTTCATTTATACTAAAAATAAAATATTATGGTAAATATACACGAAGAGATTCTGAAGATAACATAAACCATGATTATATGGATTTTGTGATAAAATGTTTAGAAAAGTATCAGAACAGTATCATATACAGTGTTTATATTTATTGTACAATATATGTATACTGGAAGTTTATCAAACAACCCAAGAAGTATTTTTTAGCCTATATCGTTTATGCACGGCATAATATACCTGAATGTTTTTGATTATACAAATTCGGCAATTAGTTGTACTCTTAAATTTCAGAAAGCAGGAGCCTTCCTATATCAACGAAAATTCAATTAATGCTTCAAATTATAAAAGCCCTGCGAATAAGAAATGCGGAGCTAATAACTTCAACTTCAAGTAAATACTAAATATTAATAGAACCTAGTTATAAAACGTACGGATAGCTGCAATATGAAGATTTCTTGTATTAATGAGAAAAATTTATAATCATTAAAAACAATAAAAATTTGGGAATCCCTTTGGGAAAATGAATTACCAAATTTTCATAAGAACGTGGAACTAGCGAAAACAGGAATAAATAAACAAAAAGGTGATAGAAAATCACTATCCCAGCACGAACAATTTTAACTTTATTATAATTGATACGTATAATAACTGGGCATGTAGAGGATGATCCAAAATTTCACTTCATACAGCAAATTACAATGTTTAAATAAGAGCTAATTGTTACAAAGCACCGATATTTGAAAATTTCCTTAACCGATATTTATGAGACTGTTTCTTTATACAACAATTGTTTTGATAAAATCATTGGATATCGTTTCTAAATTGCCAAGAAAAATAGTACGTAATAAAATCTAGCAAAGAGAATTAATCAACGGGAAGAAACCCACAGAAACAAAATTAATTAGCAAGGTAATCTGAAAAACTTTAAACAAAAGAGTTCAATAAATTAATTGAGAAAAAAGATGTGGGAAAATCCGTATGAAAAGAATAAGGAGATTTTATTTTTCTGTTTGCAAATTAATTACTTTACTTATGCATATTGCTCTACATTTTTAATCTCTGCAAGAGCAGGTTGCCGATTTTCAATTAACACTAAATGAAACTAAAAAATTTGCATGGGGCTTCACAGAGGAGCTTTTACAGTGAAAGAAGAAACAGCTTTGTAGGCCGTTCTAGTCTTAGCTCTACCACGCCCAGCAAAATATTTCTAAACAATTTCTCTAAAATTTTATTCAATTTTTGTTCGTTACGTGATTGCAGACGGGTATACAACATTGTTTACTTACAAAGTTTTTGGTTTGTTTTGATTGGGCCAGATGTAGGATGCGGATTTCCATGTTAGTCAAACTGGACTATTCTATTTTGATGAAATTTAAAACCTAAGAAAGTATTTTATGATTTTTCCTGAACTTTGTTCAGAATGTTTCAATAAAATATTCAATAATAGAAAACTATATTGATAAATAACTTAAATCTTCTGCAGTTCTTTTCACAGGCTTTCTGATCCCTTTTCCTCTTCTTTAAATTGCCAATATTGCATTAGGTATATAAAATTTTCATATTAGAATCTTATTTTCATCATGGCACAAAAAATGAAAATGATGAATGGCAATATTCATTTCAAACCTGTTTCACAGAATTTCCGAATGACGCTACAAACTTCACTTATAACAATTTCTATCAAACTGCCAAAATTGTTGTAAATAGTTTTAAAGAAACTGGAAGCGTTCAAAGAAAAAAGGGATCAGCAAGACTTGTGAAAAGAACTGCAAAAGTTATTGAAAATGTTAGTGTTATCATAGAAGCAACTCCTTCTAAGCCGATCCGAAAACTAAGCAACGAAACTGATATGTCATACGGTACTTGCTGAACAATTAAAAGAAGAGATTTGAGCATGTTACCATACAAAATGCAAATGATTCATTAACTTTTATCGCGTGATTTCCGACCTAGAACAAATTATTGTCATTGGTTCTTCAACAACGTAAATAATAATGACATATTGGATCTTACTTGATTCAGTGATGAAGCCTGGTTTCACCTCAATGGGTATCTTAACAGCCAAAATATGAGAATATGGGCAACAAATAATCCGCATATGTTTGAGGGAACACCGTTACATCCACAAAAGATCGGTTTATGGGTCGCTGTTTCAAGAAGACGAATAGTTTACACATTTTTCTGCAGAAAATATAACTGCCGATTATTATTTTCAGAATATCTTTATGATAATAAAATAAGAAACGGGTACTTCCAGCAGGACAATGTCATAACACAAGCTACTAATCGTGTCATACAATTTTTACAGGAATATTATGATCGATTAATTAGTAGAATTTTTTTCCATCAAGATCACTCTATCTTACAGTTCCAGACTTCTTTCTATTCCCTTATCTAAAAAACAATATTTTTAGTAATAGACGACAGAATCTAGATGCTTTACAAAATGCTCTTTAACAAAAGGTAGATGAACGTACTCGTACTGCTCCATGCTGTCCATGATTGTTTTTTACATGACCGTCTCCAAAACATCATCTCCGTGGCGTTTAAATTTTCTTTTTCTTTTTTTGTCAGTGTCCATATTTCCGCTCCATAGGTCACAGTAGGTACTTTCTACAAAGGTACTAAAAATATGTTTCTTCGATTTGGTTGTTAGTGCGTCGTTCCACATTACAGGATGTAATCGTTTAATAACTTTTTTCCTTCGTCTAATTTTATTCTGTATATCTTGAGCGTCTCATCCATCTGATGTTAGCGTGACTCCGAGGTATTTATATTCGTTTGCATGTCAATAATTCCTTTATCTGTTACCAGATCGTGACCTTCTGCTCCAATCACCATGTACTTCGTTTTATCCATGTTTATTTCCAGCTCCCACAATTGAAAACCTTCTACTAATTTTTGGAACATATAGTTCGCGTCGTCCTCATCTTCTGCTAGAATTACTTTATCATAGGCAAAAATTTGATTTGATTTGAACTCCCATTTGTATACACTTTTTCCTCCATTCTGTTAACGCCTTTTCAATGTATATTTTAAACAGCGTGGGAGAGATGCAACATCCTTGTCGCAGACCTTTATTGATACAAAACTCCTCTGAAATACTTTGACCTGCTTTTATCTTGCTTTTTGTTTCTTTATATAACTGTTTCACAGCATTTATATATGTAGTTGTAATACCTTCGTTCTTCATTGCTTCCCACAACTGATTCACGGTTACGCCATCACAGGCTTTCTTTAGATCGATAAATATTAAATGTAGTTCTCTGTTGTGTGCAATGGTTTTTTCTGCTAACTGTTTCAAACAGAAAATATTGTCTATACAAGATCTACCTTGTTTGAAGCCGCTTTGCTCCTCTGACTCCTTAAATTCTTGTTCAATTCTCGCATTCAGAATTCATCCATATAATCCACCCACTGAGGAAGTAACTTTAATCCCTCTTAATTATTGCAATTCATTTTATTGCCCTTCTTGTGTATGGAACTTATATAGGCTAGTTTCCATTCTTCTGGGACTTCAGCTCCTTGTGAACATTTGTAAAATATTTCCCTTAATTTTTCGATCACTATTCTGGGGGAGCACTTGATTAACTCGATAAGTAAACCTCCAGTGCCCAGAGCTTTGTTACTTTTAATAAATTACAGGGCTTCTAAAATTTCGTCCACCGTAATAAGTCGTTCCTGGTTATCATTTTCTTCCAGTGTGTATTGGACTTCACGAAAGTTTAGTCCGCCTTCGGTGAACAGGTCTTTATAGTATATTTTCCGTTTTTCTATGCGAATAGGGTCTGTGATAGAAATTTCTTTGGTATCGTTTTTAAGAGTCTTTAACGTATTTACAATTGCAATTTTTTAGGCAAGTCAAACTCTAAATAATATAATTTAATTTTGAGTTAAACGAACACCTATCACACTAAATTAACAGCCTCTAAAAAGCGGTGAATGAACAAAAATTCTAAATCTGTTGTATAGAAAGGTAGACACGTTGGGCGTCTACCAAGTAATTGTATTAAAATAACCAAATTGTTTGCAATTCTAAGTTGTAAAAGCGTGAAATTTGACCCGCATAGTCACTTACTGCAGCCGCCATTTTCTTTCCATACGATTAATATGTAACAATAGCACCCTACCGCAAATTAAAACACAACAATTTGCTGAATGCATTTATTGTGCTAGGAAAACCGTATAAAATGTAACACATCTGCAAATCGCCCCTTTTTAGTCTGCCACGCTGCGGCAAATCTTGAAGCCTGCAACGTTCAGATGGAAGATAGCGACGTGGTGCAAATTCAGCAGTGAATCCCCCATTCTATTCCATATAGTTCCATAAGAATCACCCCCAGGCTAACCTAACACTATAACAGCCAGTTACAGCAAACTGAATTACGAGGGTTTTGTAGTTGGTAGTCCATTCGATCGACCAGACTTTCAAGTGGTTATTGTAAGTTCCACAGACCAGCTGTCGTGCAATAAAAAAATGCTTTCAACATGGCGTACGGTAAACGTTACATGCCACTTTAAAGAAGTTTGCAAACAATGTTGTACTAAAACTAAAAAACAAAACTTCTGTTTAGATTTATGAAGATTGTTTCCTTCTACACGTTTATTCAAAATACATACATATCATGTAACAAACCAAACATTATTGCATGCAATTGTTTAAATTATACCCTAAATTTGTATCTGTTCAAAATTGTCGTAATAATCAAGACAGGAGAATAAAGTGTTACATCCTTTAATGTAATCATAAGTAGAGCGGATCTTGTTAAATAAAGGGAAGGAACAGCAAAGGAGAAGGTTTGGGTTAGTAGCGGAAGAATGCAATTCCATCAAATTAAGTTACATTATGTTTGAGTATTCCTGGGTCTTTCGAGGGTTTCAATTTTATATAAGGAGTAAACCGCGTTGATTATAAGAAAGATTCTAACCAACTAGAGAATTTACATATCTGGTTGAATAATTAATTAAATTAAAGGACAAAGGCTTTCGATCTAATGAAAAGCAGAAAAAGCTTTTAATTATTTTGTAATTTTGCTTCTTTGTAGAAAAGTACTTAAGACTATTACAATTATTACTAGAATTAAATTATACATCAGAACGAATTTTGGTGCTGCGAAAAATATTCTACGTGAAAACTTCATTTTGTTAACAACAGGCAGCATTATTTTACAAAAACCTACCTATATGCGCTGACTGATGTAACTGAAGTGAAGTTCTTGAGCACGTAGTCCGGAGCAAATTGCTCGCTCTTTACATAATAACGTGAAATGTGAGTATATGTATGCACCACAATGCACAAGTTCAAATATCAAACTAAAAACCGATTTATTTCAAAATAGCTTCGTTTCAAAACGCTTTTAAAGCTGATTTATTCATTGACATTCAAGACATATAGTATAGTCCCCACATTTGAAAATGACTTCCAAATACATACTATCAAAATATACAAGAAAATTCTTTATCGTAGAAGTGGCATGTAAAAGCTTACAATAAGAGGTGAATACGAAATTAAATGTTACGCCGTTGTCTTATTTGTAAAATATCTAGCAAAGGTGCTTACAATTGTTAGAAATAGGATATCTTATTATGCAGTGCGTGTATGTGATCATTAAAGAACGGAACTAGTTCAAGAACTGAAAATCCTTTAAATAAAAAGACATGTAGGTGCTACAAAAATTAAAAATACTAACGAAAAAGTTATTATTGAGTGGTAATTTGACTTAAATTAAATAATTTTTCACATTGTCTGTATTAAATTAAAACGTACACAATTAATTCTGTTACATTAAGAAATTTATTTTCCAAACATTACTGATGCTTGTGATATTTCAATGTGTATGTATACGAAACATGCCCACCATTGAAGATTAAGCGGTAGCGAGTACCGGCTAGATAATAGGCTTTTCCATTTGCAGAATCATCCTTATAAGTAAACCTTTAAAACGTTAAGAGGATAAGACATTTCAAGATACGACAACGTGCATATAGTAAGCAGTATATCCCTTGGGTCGTACTTTTAGATAGCCAGTCTAACATACATTCTCGAACTCAGCTATGTATATGCTCGTAAAATACGAAGAATAACAACAAGTCCATTTCAAAAGGTTGGATGGATGTCTTAGAGGTTGTCCCGTTGAGATTCTCTGGAAATTCTAACCCGTTTTTAGTAGAATGATAAAAAGTAAGCTATTAAAAAGAAACATTCCTAAAATAAAATGATTACACGGCATTAAAATGTTTCTTTGATGTGAAATCTTCTTGTTTTAACGTAGGTGTGATTTTAACATCTATTAAGCACTGTATTAAACAGTCACCAAACAGTGAGAGTCTCACCGAGAAATTCTCGTTCTTCGTAATATTATTTTTCGTATCGTCTCGGTAACGCGACACGAGAAATAGAGTCTCATCTAGATTCTCGTAAGCGAGACGAGAAATTTTTTGATCTCGACGGGGACACTACGCGTAAAACTTAAAATGAGTTTTTATTTATTAATATTGTTGAAATTCGAGCTTAAGACCCGACACTGAAAAACCATTAATTAGATTAACAAAAACTATAAGTTATTTAGTGGTTTTTAGCCATTAGAACCATAAGGTAAACACATTTTTTTGATAATAAAATGGTACTGAATAGGATAGGTTCAAAATATATTTAAAAATTTTCAGAAAAGTATTTTTTGAAAACGGCTCAGAGGTTTTGATTAAACTTTGTTTCTTCATACAGGCGGGACGTTTGAACGCATGGACACAAGATAGAATTTGTTATAATCAAAAACGTCTCCTTGTCTACGAAAATATTGTAATGTATTCTATCAAGTTGGCATTGGAATTCTGGGAACAATGTTAATTAATGCGATAATATCATACAATATATTTTTTGCACCCACGAACATGCTCTAAAGTCTAGGTTATATAATATTAAAAACGATTAAGTATGACGGTTGGTTACGTATTACCTTCGAATTTGGCAGATTCGATGTCCATCACACGTAACCTCAAAACTGGAAAATAAGTTATTAGATTAAATAGAATAAGAAGTCATTTAATACAATTAATC
Source organism: Limonius californicus (assembly GCA_014611495.1). Lineage (NCBI taxonomy): Eukaryota > Metazoa > Arthropoda > Insecta > Coleoptera > Elateridae > Limonius > Limonius californicus. Next base: position 34,440 of record JABXWE010102733.1, on the reverse strand, counting down.
ACATCCTGTTTTTTGGTCCTAGTGGGCTAAAACTAAAAAAGGAATGAGATATTTACATGTAAATTTGAAATGTTCAACTCTAGGCCTCCACGTTCAAACGGCTACGTTGTCAATAGTTAAGAGACTGTAAGTTATGTATTCAGGTATACATATTTTGTATTCTATGGTAAAAAATAATTGTACTAATTGACTACACTTTGATAACTATGAAATAATTGTAGTAAATGTTATAAAGTATATATTATGGCTTACGTGATGCCATGTGTTGTCGAGCATACTGTATAATAACAGTAATGTACAGGGTTGCTCATTAGTGTGTCAAGTCCAATATTGCTATTATTAAAATGATTTGGAAATGTTTTCGGATGTTTAAATGATGTAGTACCAAGATGAGCACATTATCAAAATATTTTTAAATATACAGAGTGACTCGGTACAGCGGAGCATCTTTGTGGTATTATTTTATAAATTTATAATAATGTGGTATTATTTTATATAATATATTTTTACCTTTTTGAATTCAGTTAAAATATCTATACTGCTTTTTGATTTTGAATGAGGCGTTGCCGAGTTTATCTGAAAAAGTGAAAATGTTGGTCCGCACAAGGTTTAACAATTTAATTCGGTGCGTAAATACTACGAATAATAATTATTAAGAATACATACTTCGCAGTTATGAAGCCAAGTGATATACTAAAACGACACAACCACATTGATTTTATTATACAATACTACTTATACTAATTTTTTACACCAGTGTAAATTTAATTAACTTTAAAGAGCTTTTACTCTGTATACTAATATGCTTATTTTTGAATTGGCACTTTAATTTCCACAATTGTTATGAATGTTGTCCTATACTTAAAACTGATATTTTCAGAGATATTTTTACTTTTTTATTACAAACGGTTGAATTATTAAACTTTTTGTTTCTGTCTAATCTGGTAGCCGTGATTTTGGCATAAAATGACAACATTTATTATTAATAAGAGATGAAAAACGATTTTATTTATAACAAATGTTCACCGTAACCTCCGTTCTGTTCAATACACATGTTCAGTCTTTTCAAAATCCACATAAATTTACTGCTCGCAAGAACTCAATGAAAATTGCACCAAAAGAATCTATTATGCGTTGCCTCTTATCTTCTGCAGTAGTTGCAGGGATCTGGTACACAATATGTTTTGTGTTCCTATAAAAAAAAATCATTTTCGTCAATTTTAACGATATAGGTGGCTAATAGATGGGACCACCGCGATCTATACATCTGTTCCCGAATTTTTGATTTGAGAACATTCGAGTCACTAGTGTGAAATTAGTCGGAGCACCATCGTGCTGAAACCACATATTTACCATTAGATTTTGCAAAAGTTGAAGATGTTTATTCAAACAATTGGGCCCAATCAGAAAATCGCCCACAATATCTCCCCAAACATTTGCAATCCATTGTCGTTGTCCATCAAACTACAATTCTTGTTTTTTCGCCGGGTTGGGCTACTTTACAGGTCGACTCGTCAGTGAACAATAGTTTTTTGAAAAAGTTAGAAGCTGTCTTTCCATTTCCAATCCCTACTCACTTTGTATTAAAATCATGGTTACTAGATTAGAGAAAAACAAAAAGTGTAATAATTCAACAGTTTATAATGAAAAAGTAATAATATCTCTGAAAATATCGATTTTAGGTATAGGACAACATTCTTAAAAATTGTGGATAATAAACATGCCAATTCAAAAATATAATAACACACAGATTGTTCCTTTTGAAAAAATTGAGAAAACGCTCTTTAAAATAAATTAAATTTGCACTACAATGTATACTAAATGCAAAATTATTGCAAAAACATAAACAAGTATAATTAAAGCAACATTTCTAGAATGTACGTATTCTTGCGGATAGACATGATAAAACTAATTTTTTAATAACAAAAAATGAAAACAAGTGTGATGGAGCTAGAGACGGATGTAAGAAGAAACATATTAGAACTTTTAATGAGGAATGTTATAAGGGGTAAGAAGTTAATATATAGAGCAAGGGAAAAGAAGACTCAGCGAGTTTTGATATTCTTATAACGACCAAAAATTGGTGTAACCGTTTAAAAGAAAAGCAGTTCAACATCGACCACTCGACAGCTGAAGCGGTTTTGAAGGATTAAAAATGCCACCTACATGAGTTCTAGGTGGTACAAGAGCTAATATATTTGATCATATCAGGGAATTGTATATGAAAAGAAACAGGCCCCTCTTTCTCTAGCAAACCTGTAATTGCGAGGTTAGTAAATGACCGTTATGTAGGTACTTTGTATGCGCAATCGAAAGTAATTGCTTTGTTAGTCTAGACGTCGACATTAAGAATTAAATTTAGAATGTCCACTACCTCTGTCATTATGAATCTTGCCAAGTTCTACATTTTGAAGGTCACTGCTATAGGTAGTGCAAGCAGTTATTTTTCAGTACACCTAACTACCTAATCAGAAGGAATTTAAATAAACAGAAAGTGGGCAAGTGGATCTAAATCAAATCTAGAATGTGAATAGAAACCCGGCGTAGGTGCGATGTGTATACGGTCTACTGCACCTATTCAGTAGCTCAACGGATAGGACAAGTGTGTGGAGCCCCGAGGTCGACATGGGGGTGATCGTTGAATAACACAGGGTGAATAACTCACAGTGAATACTGCCCGAAGTTGTGGGACCAATTGTGGTCACGTTATGAACTCGTAATTGGAAAAGAATTTACTCTTTGGGACCTTCCTTAGACAAGCTGGGGTTGCATTTATCAATACAATTTTTGAATTACGGGGTGCATGTTGTAAGGAATTATGGATAGATGATTTCATTGAAAAGAGTTGGTCAATTTGGTGGTTATGTTAAATGCTTAAGAACTGAAATTGGCAAAGGATAGGAATTCGTTCAAGCGAAATTATTTCATAAATCATGAAATTGTAATTATTATATAATTTTATAGGTGAAATTGTACATACAAAAACAAATATCACCATCACTGTGTTTGCAAAGTAATGCAATTACCCATAGTAGAGAACTAAACAATGTGGAAAATATTGTAGAGTATTAAAACAGAATAATATCTTCTTAGCTTTTGTTAGATAAGGTACCTGAGCCAAATAAGGCCCACCTAATTATTGTTTTGAAATTTCTGTTAGTAAAAACAAATAACAATCTCGGATTTGGCTATTAAATGAAAGTTTATTGGTTTCTTAACACAACTGCATAAAATATATAAACAAAAGACGCAGTCACAAAAAGGTATTAATTCTTGCAAAAAACATTGCTTGTGGGCCTTATTACGTACTATGTGCCTAATAAGGCCCGCCTATAAAATTCGCATATATTTTTTTAAATAAATAGTAAAATCAATTTTCAGTCGCATGAGCTACACAAGTAATCCAAATCATCATGTTCTGGTAAGCCTATATAAGTTTCTCGGTACCAAACAGAACAGAACTCTTCGTTGAGAAATTTCATTATTTAAGGCATTTATTGCCCGTCTTAAGGATTCTTCTCCCCCAAGGGGCTCTGTTTTGCTTTGCCTCAGCCATAGTCCAAAAGCTACATGAAAATAATAATTCAAGAACAAGCCCCCTCCCCTACAGTTTTAGGGTAGTCAACCGGGCCTTATTCGAACCTCTTTGTCGGGCCTTATTAAAACCAGCACATATTTTAGGTTATGAGATGTGATAGGCAAATAAGTTAAAAGCAGGATGATATAAATAAATAAAATGAAAAAGAACATTCCAGGGAATACTGCAATGCTATGTTCAAACATAAATTTGTAGTAAATTCAGAAAAATCTTATAGCTACTTTTGTCGATTTTAACTTTACACTATGGTTTTACAGCGAAATTACAACATACCTGGTGCGGTGTCATCTAAAGAAATTATTTGCACTCATGCCGAGTGAAGACTTTATGGTACTATATGTTTGCAAAATTCTTAAACTACGCAAATGTCATTAGTGGGTCTTATTTGCTCAGGTACCTTACAACAAATAATACTAATTTATAATAAAAATATGTTGGTAGGAATTAACACATTCTTTATCAAACTATGTTTACTACGATAATAACACCTTAATCTTTAATAAAGCACAAAAGTCTGACAAACGATCCATGTCCTTTAGCTCTAAAATCCGTAAGAGATCGAATTCCATCTTCTTATAAACATAAGGTTGCTCCATTTTTGTCTTTCATAGACGTTGTAATGTTATTTACGACATTTTAAAAAGTATACTAACAGTCCTCCACAATTTTTCATGTTAATACCTAACATCAATTGCGAAAGAATGAATCAAATCAAATTAAAAAAAATAACACTGTATTTCAGAGGACTACCTACTATTATTCATTATTATAGCACTAAAACTGTCTTTTTATAAAGTCTTCCACACCAGATATTTCATGGTTTACATCTTAAATTAATGACATTACATTTGAAAACATTTTACAAAAATATAAATTTCGTCACTACCAAAATTTGATTGGAAAAACTGCGTCTATAGTTTTAATAGAAGAAAAAGTCATCAATTTAAGGATTATCTAAAGCGCACTGATAGATCGATATTCAATTTGTAAATACCAGTAAATACAGGGAATTAAATACCCCAGGATGTTAACAAACAGCAGTGAAATCGATACAACAATACAAGAATTGACAGAACATATAAAAATGTCTGTAAAAAAACCACAGTAAATGCAAAGACAAGACAAGTGACGAACTATGTGAAAATTCTAATATATGAGGGCTATTCTCTTTCCGCTGAGCTTATCTATAGTGTATCTCATCTGAGAATTCCTTTCAAGGTCACTTTGAGGTAGCAACGCTTTGTATGAATCAAGATTACTACAGCAGGCTGTGATATTTTGGAACAAAGTTTGTTTGACATTTTAACGTAATTGTTTACAAGTTTAATTATAGTGAAAGTTGTCAAATATACTTGAAAGTTTTTAAAATACATATATAATTTTAAAGTAATCCTTTCCCCAAGAAATCATGAAATTTAAAAAAGAGCATTATCGATTTGCGATTTTTTACAATTTCACCCGTGGTTTAAGCCGTAAAGAATGTTTTGAGGAAATCAATCGAGTGTTTGATGACAAGTCGTGTTCCTTAGCTACCGTAAAGCGGCTGTATAATGAATTTCAACGTGGTCTACTTTCCTTCGAGCTCCTAAGTCAAAAACGGCAGTTACCGAAAAGAATATTGGTCTTGTACGCAACTTGATTGAAGAGGACTGGCATGTTACTGCCAGGAGTATTCAAGCAACTTTTAGATTGGTGTGAAAACAACTGACACCAGTTTACTCAAACATTGGATGGTATGTAAGCTTTGTGCACGTTGGATTCCCCATAATTTGACTCCAGTTCAAAAAGAAAACCGTGCGGCATGGTGCAGATCTACATTGGATCGCTTTGACAATGGATCGCTTTGACAATGGATCGTTTCATTTGGTGTACAGCATCATTACAGGTGATGAAACGCGGGAATAATGCTATGACCCCGAAAGAAAATATCAGTCGGCATTTTGGGTCTGAGAACGAATCGGCTCCAACAAAAGTTGTTCGTGAAAAAAGCCGAAACAAAAAGATAGTCGCCACATTTTTTGGAATTACTGGACATGTTTCCACTGTAGCACTGGAAGATCGTCGTACTGTTAACGCTGAATGGTACACTACAGTTTGCCTCAAGTTCTCCGGAATGTTCGCGAAAAACGTGCAAGACGAAGGATCATCTTGCATCAAGATAACGCTCGGGCCCACACTGTTGCTCGAACGACTGAGTATTTTTATATAAAAATAATGGATCATTCAATGATTTCTTTTTATTTCCGTGTATAAGGAATAAGTTACGGGGTTTACGTTTTACATCGGCCGAAGAAGCGGTTGAAGCGTTTAAAAATGAAATAAATAACCTAACGCGGGAAAATTGGAGAACATGTTTTGAAGATTGGTCTTCACGGATGAAAAAATGCATTGGCTGTGGAGGGGAATACTTTGAAAAATTATAAATAATTTTGTTTGGCAATATATTGTGTATTACTTTACTGGGCTGAGCAGAAAGAGAACAGCCCTGGTATATCACGCAATTAATAAAGAACCAACACGACGGGAATGGCAACGAAAACGAAACTTTGAACAGTGAATGATATTAAACCGCCTTACTAACAGAGTTAAATGGGAGCTGAATAATCTTCGTTTCAACTCCTACAAACAATGCATTCAGGAACTCCATGTGGCCAGATACTAAACGAATACTCAAGAAAACACAACATATTCAATCACTTCTACATAACAACTAGAGCTACAACAGCGATGAAGAAAAGTGTGCCTTATTTTCCGACCATCTCCAGACAACCGTCACTTGTGACGATGACCCTGACAATGAAGAATTCTCCAATAACATAAACCAATATGTGAATGATCAAATGCCAAACCATCAACGTCTCGGTAAATAAAAATTTTTATTAAAGCATTGCCAACTAAAAAATCGCCAGGGCATGTAGTACTGAAACAACTACCACACAACATTCTCACTTACCTAGCTACATTGTACAACGCTTGCTTGTGCATAAGTTATTTTCCCAATAGATGGAAAGTAGCCCATGTACTGTTATTTCACAAACTAGAACCAGAAAAATGCCAACCATTACAGACTGATTAGTTTACTGACAACTTTATCTAAATTACTTGAAAATAGCATACATTCCAGACTAACGGCAGCTTTAGGCGATCAGACTATACCTCAATTTCAATTTGGATTCAAGAAAGGACATTCAACCACTCATCAACTATTAAGGTTGAGCAAAGTTTTGACAACAAACTGCACACCATAGCTGCATTTTTTGATGTGAGCAATGCATTTGACGATGGGTGAAAAACAGAACTAATGCACAATACAATAGAAATTAAACTACCAAGCTACCTTATATGAATAATTGACTTTTTCCTAAGTAACAGAACATTTCAAGTAAGAATTAATGCAACCCTCTCTAAACCTAAAAACATACTAGCTTGACTACCCCAGGGGTCTACTCTGGGTCGCATACTCTTCAATATATTTGTCTACGATATTCCATAACTGAATGAAACAACTTTGGCGGATTATACCGCTATAATTACACAGCACGACGACATAAATCCAGCTTCCGGAATACTTCAAAGGTCAGCAAACACCATAATGACCTGATTCAGAAACTGGAACATCAAAATTAATGCAAGTAAAAGTGAGGCTAAATCTTTACACTAAGACGATCGGCTAATCCGCAAAATATAAATATACAACAACAACAAATCGTCTGGAATCCCCCTGTAAAAGCCATGAAATACTTAGGAGTGTTTTTGGACAGAAAATTAGAATGGGCAATACATATCAACAAGTTAAACCAATGCTATACAAGACTCTCACTACTACTTGTATATCCTATTATAAACGATAAATCCTCGCTACGAATAAAGTCCGCTACATTAATTTACATCGGCATTTTACGGCCCATTATTACATACGCATGTGTAATATAGGGTAATGCACCTAATACAAAACAAGATATAGGCTTATTACTGAGACAGTGCGCGTGCGTCATGAAATTCCATGACGGCAAATTCTTACTATGTTTACATTTTACAAAAGTTTTATATTTGAGAGTATGCAACCACAAAAACGTTTGCTAATGTCGGCAATAAATTTGCTTTTTAAAAGAAATTTTAATAATCATTGAAGTATATTAATAATTCTACGTAATAATTTTTTATTAACAATATACAATGTTAAAGCAGGCAAGGTTCAATTACTTTAATAGCAAAACATCAAAGTTAAATAAAGGGTCGATGTTTATCCGTTATGTATACATACAAAAATGGTAATGCCAATCTGAAAGAAGAAAAAACTCTACCTTACGATAGTTTTTGTTTATTTTATAAAATATTAGGTAATAAAAATTACAACTGTAACATTACATTACGTGACCTTCAAAATAAACATACTTGTATTTGGTAATTTAATACAAATAAACAGAGTTTTATACTTTTTCAAAGTTGGCAGTAACAAGTACCTGAAAAATGTTATTGATGACGCACACGCACGGTTTCAGTAATTTGCCTATACTACGTATTGTAACTAGAGCTCCATGGTTTGTGAGAAATAACCAGATATACAAAGAAACAGGTGATATTACTATTGAACAACACATCCGAAAGACTGCAAGAAATTTCTTCGATAACTTAGATCTATGTACTAGTGCGGAATATTACATGCTAGGAGAACGATCAACGCCCAAAAAGACGAATGCCACAGGATATAGTATTGCAGAATGAAGATGAAAAAGAAAGTGACTAAGTGACCAACACCTAATTATAACGTTGCGATAATATCAGAACAATCTTTAATATAGTGAAGAGAGAAGGCTCTTTATCGTATTAATTGTGGTGTGCTACGCGATAATTTATAACTTAACAATGTTATGAGTAGCATTAGTTTGTTGAACTGTCAATTTTTATACATAAAAAAATATATCAGCGCAAATTCACCTAATCAAGGAAAATTCCGGGAACTACCGCTTGTTTGAATTATAATTGTTAATCGATGTTGTTAGATACTATTTACTTGAGCTCAAATAGTTTCTGTTTGACACGGGTTAGAAGTGCGAATAATGTTTAAAATTTTCGAGTTATTCCCGAGACGACCGATCACTGTAAGGGGAAATTACACTACAGTAAACAATGTAAATCAAAAAATGTATGTCGTCAGAGCTCGTTATATCTGGGACCTCGTAAGTGGGTTGCCCTGCATATATAATTTTTTTAAATTTATGGTGTGTTAATTTGTTATTTATGTTAATGCTTAACTTGTTTTATTTTGAGGCATCAAGAAGGTAAGTATTTACGATAGCGCTAGCTACAAAAGCTATATGTAGCTATAAATTGTTTCTTAAGTAGCTTCGTAGGAATTTATGTATATATTTATTAATACTATATTATGCGAATTTCTACCAAGAGCATCTTCTCTGGCGAAGAAGTGTAAGACACTTCCAGCGGTTCGGAGCCCTCGTTAAATAGTAGGTCCCCTATGTTTGTGTATATTACTTTACACGTACGCCACAAACATAGAGGAACCAAAGGACTGTGTATACAGATGACAAATATAGCTTCAGCTATATGGTTTTGGTGTAAGGATTCTTCTTGGCTTACCAACTATTTTAATATCCAAATCTCTGCTGTTTCAATATTACAATTTCAAACTTTACTTTAATTTCTCATAATTCATACAGCAATAGATAGGCACCCAACTAAAGGTGGGCCCACCTAAAATTTCTTTAACCTAATACATGCATGACCACCTACAAAAATGTAGCCTAAAACATTGAATGTCCATAGTACAGACTTAAAACTTAAAATTTGTTAAGCATAGTGTGTGTTAAATATAAATGTGAGTTGTAAAAAAATATGTTTTCTTGGTCATAAACAAATAAGGAAAAATACCTCCAAGACGATTACCTTGCTGATTCACATACGCACTCCGAGTTTATCTGAAATTTTTCTTCTTCTTCGAGTCTCTTGGGAGATGTAGCGATCAAAATCTTATTACACACAAACACTGTACTGGGTGGCACAAATTATTTTTGAGTACAACCATTTTCTGGCTAGTGGTTATTACATGGGGTTTTATCATTTGAAAAAGGCTTCAGAAAAAGAATTGGATTTAAAAAACACGAAAAGCAGTTAAAATTTGTGAAGGCAATAATATTAATATCATCAGAGCGCTGCGGACACGCGTTAAACGGCATTCGTAGTGCACTATAATCCGCGTTGGTCAGCACTCGGATGGGTGGACCAACATAGTGGCAAATGTAACCGATCGTACTTCGGACGGCACATAAAGCCGTCGGTCCCGGTTCTCATACGAACATCTTCGGCAATCGTAAACCATGTAGTGGAACTTCTCTTCTCTGTTCGACGGGTTAGATTAGCCTCATGCGCGGCATACGTGCACAGAGGGCTCTCAGAACCTACTTAATTGTAGGTAAATAACAGGACATTGCTCTAAACACAGAAGAAGAAGAAGAAGAAAAACGTAAATCTATAAACGGTTTGAAGTTTTTTTATCTCTTTAGATGATTCAAACCTTTAAATCGAACGGCTTTATTTTTAAATATGTATATTTGTGCTACTCTAGACTTAATTTTGAGTGACATAAATGAACAAAAATCATAAATGCAACTACTTTACATCTCAAAACTCAAGTGCTGTGGTTCTAAAAAAGAGCAATCACCTGCCAATTACCAAATTAAACTCGACGATCTAAACACATCAATGACAGTTCTTGCAAATCAATACAGCTATACTAATTTAAATGGGGACCGCGGTAGAGTAATGGCCTCAGCGCTTGGCTTCGGAGTTATTCTACCAAAGTCGCTCAGGTTCGAATCCTGAGCGCTGCACTTTCCCAGGGTGTTTGTGGTGTCTGGGGCATGGGGGTTTTCAAGGGTGGGGCATGTTAGACCTGTGAATAGCACGAAATGTGTTGAGCCGGGATAAGCTGCGAGGGATGGGAATTTTGGAGTTGCCTTTGACAACTACACGATTCTTAAAAAAAAAACTAATTTCAATAAATGGAAAAAATCTAAACCTAATGCAAATTCTGGATTTGCTGGAAACATTAAACATTTATTTACTTGAAACTATTTAAAACATTTGCATATCTTCAAAAAATGATCGATGATTCATTTAATTTTTTGTCTATTATAAATATCAAAAAATTCTATTTTAAAGACTTTAAATAAATACATTGTTGACAAATTTCGTGCTAATGATAAGAACAGGAAAGATTTTATGTTTTCCATTAATTACGAGGGCCCACCCAAAGCTTTCTTGGTCCACCATTGGCTCACCCCCTGCTAATATCTTAGCCTACGTGCCTGCAAATGGATGAAGACTTACAAAGAAGCTAAAAGAAAATCACCAGGAAAACTCAGTTATAAAACTTATTCTTTAAATTGAATGACTCGAAAGGTATTATCCAAGAATAATATAAATATTATTGTTAAGCGCCAGAGAACTAATTTTAATTTAAAACTTGTATTGGCAAGTAATTTGCATTTACTGTAAGAGAAAATCTAGAATGAAAGTTAATGCATCCAATTTAAGAACGGTGTACACGTAAATGCCCGGTACTCAACTTCCGTTCAAGAAGTGCATGGTGCAAGTGCATATGTGGTTATTAGCAGGTATCTTACGAGTGGCCATTTTGTATTCACAAAGAGTAATTAAAATCCAAACACTTTATATGACTACCTGCTGCGCTTCAGCTAATCAAGAACTCTTCATATTGTTGACATAGTCACTGCAGTACTCTACTAGAGCTACTGGGTATTAGTGCAACCAACGAGCGTAAAATGAGGACGTTCTACTTGGGATCTGCAGCAGGATGAGGTGTTTGTTCAACAAATGTGATTAATGTGAAGATCTTAATTGATACAGGATTTACACAGCTATTTAACTGTGCAATTAGTCATTCGCTAACATATATTTGTTTGGTTTCTAAGATTTCTGATAAAGAATGCAGCGAAACACCTTAAGATTACCTACATTCCATTAAATTATAATTTTTCTATTTTAAAACGCTCGTCTTTTGTGTAGTCTAGACATTTTTGCTTAAAAATGAATAGGGTTTAGGAATGCGTCCGAATAAATCCCCAGAGTAAATAAATCAGAGCAAACAGCAAATTTTAAAGCATTGTTTTTTTAGTCTTGACCCTAGTCTGTTGTTGCAGGTGAAAATATGGTTCCAAAATCACAGGTACAAGTGCAAGAGGCAAGCGAAAGAAAAGGCCATGGCTGAACAAAACCAACACAACCAGGTAAGCTTCTAAGCTAGTCGAAATCCGGTATAATCTTTTACCGCAACCTTTTCTCCATTCATTCCTCTATAAAGAAGTTATTGTAGCAGAAAACCGCACTTAACATAAAGCTTTAATCTTATTCTACTTCTTACAAGATTTAAAAATTAAGACATGTAGGTAAAGAGGCTTTCCTACAGTATATACAGTAGTTGACCGTTGCAGTATCAAAACTGTTAAATCACGTTTTGAAAAGTAATTTCAAATTTTAATTTAGTTTCAACTTACATTTTCCAAAGAACATCCATTACGGGGACCTAAACCAGCTTGTAATGTATCTTTTTACCTATAAAATCCATTATATTCGTTACCCTGTCGGTCTCGAGTCTTAGGGCCGTCAACTGGAAAATGAAGTGCAGCCAATGTAAAAAAACAATACGTTTAGTGTACGATCAAATAAATCTTTGTGTGTTCTTTCACATAATATTTTTTATTTGTGAGTTTTAATAGAAGAGAATCCTAGACATAGTTTCATAAATGTTTTAATAAATAATCTACATTTGGTGTTTTCTAATATTAATTAAGTAGAAATTCATTGCATTAATACTGTTGAAGGAACAATACAGATAAAATTCATTCGAATATTACCTTAAAAAAGTTTTATGTCTATAAAATATTACGATTTTTTTAGCACATCACCAACAAGTTTTACATTGTTTATGTTACTTTTAAACGAGACAGATGTAAGTCATACTTAATAGTTTTTGATACAAAAAATGAAGAAAATTCTACAATTTCAAAAATACACAGTACATTAGAAAACAAATAATCATAAGTTTTAAAAACAATTAATTCAGTGGTATGTATAAAACGTAATACATGCTAATACTACAATAAAAAGTATATTCGCCTAGAACAATGTCTAATTATATGCAAGAAGCTGCTACTGTTATGTAGTATATACTTCATATTTGTAGTGAATACTACACATGTGAAGTATTTGCTACGAGACACAAGTAAAGCGTAGTAGATACTTCTACTATAGAAAAGACAATGCGACACCTCTTCTTTCTTCTCTTACAACCAGAACATCTCTATCAATCTATTTCATTTTTTGATTAAATGTTAAAAAAAAATACAATGATACTCTAGACTTAATAAAATTTATACTTTTATCCCCCTCAAATAAAATTAACGTTAAATTACCTAAATAATTTACGAGAAATGGAATTATCCTATATCCCATTTCTCGTGCTCTGAAATTCAACACAGTAGGAAGTAATTTTTTGTAACAACGGCGTTAAAACTGTAGCAAATTCTTCAATTTCATTAAAATTAGTGGATTATAAAGTTTTTGTTACCAAATGCGAAGAATATGCATATAAAGTGAAGTGAAGTGTAGCTTGTACTGCATGCGAAAGCACATACTTAAAGCATTATTTCATTCATAGTACATTTTATGCATATAGTTCAACGAATAATAATGGGGAGGCTCTACACCCCATGAAGGGGTTTGGCCTGCTAGGCGGAAGGTCAGAGCTCACGTATCCTTGCTCTCATACCCGGTTGTCGCGTGCCAAATTAGTGACACATGGTGATGTGGTGAGGATCACACATTCGACAACCGCATTATTACCCCTGTTCATTCGAATTTAGGTACCCAATTATTTAAAGCGACTGGGTAGGTCGCCCACCAGGTATCAAGTCTGGGGTTTGAAATCCCGACCTTCCGCAGTAAGTAAAACTAAAAAAATTTGTAATATCTAATATTGTATAAATTAGCACGATACTAAGAAATATTTTCACTTCAAAGTTTATCGGAAAATATGTAATTTTTTTATAATAAACTATTAGAATAATCCCTAAAATTATCTTGTAGAAAAGTAATTTTGTTTTTCTTTTGCAAGCTCTAGTCGGGAACATTTGTCATGTACGATGGATTGGGTTTTCAAGAATATTAACAAAATTTACACTTCACCGCCATCATCATTATCACGGGTGACACCATTTTTTATTTGATCGGTCTTTACATAAATTACTCTTTCCATCTCTTTTTCGGACATCCTACATTCCTCCTTCCAGCTGGTCTGTATATATCAGTATGGGGTTACGCTAGGATGACCAAATCGGTACAACTTAAACTCGGGATAGGAAGGCTAAAAAAATTCTTTGGGTTACATTTATTTTTCAATATTTACAAAATAAATCACAATCTTATCAGAAATTTGTCTTGTGCTTTTATTTATAAAAAACATTTGAAATCTCTCCCGTTCAAAATTGTAAATATATTAAAATTTGAAGTAGTTTTTTACAAATATGCCAAAGAAATTTTATATCACTCTTCTGCATATTCGTAATAGAAAAATGTGGGTAGTAGTGAGCGGACAAGATCGAATTCGATTGTGATTTTTGTATTCGACTTAGATCGAAGTTTGTGAGAGTTTATGCGAAATAGACAAGGGCCGACAAGGAAATATAGTGTTTCCAACGACCTTTAAGAAATATCAATATTGTATACCGAACAATCTATATAGGATAACTAAAAATTATGGGTATTTGAAAATCGGGACACATAATGGTCCCGGATATACACTTTGAGGATATTGGGACATCGAGCAAAAAATAGAGACAAATCCCGAAAAATTGGGACGTCTGGTCACTCTAGGTTACGTACATCTTCCATTCTAAGCAAATGATATTTCACTTCTGTTTTTTTATTGTTTCATTTAAGTTGAATATATTGAATTCTTGTCTGATATCTTCATTCCTCTTATGATCATTTAAAGTATACCCCGCAGTTGGTCTAAGAAATCTCGTGTCTGCATATTCAATTTTCTTTATGTGGTTTTCTGTAGTTGTCCAATTCTCGCTGCCATAATATAAAAATGTGGATACAGTCATTACTTTATAAAATTTAAGAAGGGTTTCTTTGTTTGTATTTTTAAATTTCGTCTTATTGTTCCACATATAATTATAAGTATTGGAATTTTTTCAATTTATACTCACGTCGTTGTAGTAAAGGTACGTGACACTGTGTCCTAAGTAAGTGAAATTGTTAACTTGTTCTAAGATTTTATCATTAATTACTACTTTCGCTCGTAAATGTTCCCTTCTCTAACACTTCTCTCCGGCACATTTGTTTTGGTATTAAATATTTCCAGATCATACTTTTTGACCACTACGTGTAATTTGTGTATAGCCCATTGTAGGTCGTTTTCTGTTTTCGCAAGAATTACTTGATCGTTAGAAAATGACCAAATGGTGTAAGTCATTTGTATATTGTTGAACGATTTCGTAAACGTAGATATAATAGAGAGCCGGCTATAAAGGGCACCCTTCTCGTATTTTTATATATATACCTTATACAATTCTTAGGTACTAAATACCTTTTGTTATTATTCTTTATAGGAGCCTGTCTCTATTTAGTTTGTCAAATGCTTTCATATAGTGTGAGACTAAATTCTCTTTTCTATTGTTTATGTGATAGTGAATATGCCATCAGTGCACAATATTCCTCTTCTAAATTCGTTTTGAAATTGATCAACTATGTTTTCCGCTATAGCATTTTTTTAAATATAGGTAGGAGTAACCATTGCTAGATTCTATTCGTCCGAGACATGCCCGTATTTCAAACAGATAACAGAAGTTAGTGGGCGAAAAACCCACACACTACAAAAAAAGAAGCAAGCATAATCAGAGCAAATATTAATGAAAACGTAGATCCTATTAGTATGAAGAACTTATAGAAGTGATTCAGCAAGCAAAAAACAAAAATCACAAAACGATAGGTTAAAATTTAAACTTATATAGTAATAATAATAATAATAATAAATGTCTTTATTTCACAATGGTACATCAAAAACAAATATATATTAAGTATAAACAAGGCCCACATAATTGTACCGTTGGAAACAAGGGCGCTATTCAGACCAAGTCTGCTCTTCCACAGAAACCCAGAAAGAAAAAAAAATAATAATAAAGGGAAAAGAAAACATGTTACCTAAATCTAATGAATAACTAGTTAAATAAATTGCAAATAAGTAAATAAATAAGTAGGTGCAGGTTCGAGTTCAACAACTACCGCTGTGAGACTGTTGACGCATTAGTATTTTGCTGTATTGTTTTTTAAAGCAGGATAGTGATAACGTCTGTGATTCAGGGGAGAAAATGTTATATACTTTTGACACTTGACAACTAAAGCCACGTTCGAAAAGCGCCGTTTTATGCGGTGGTAGTGTAATAATCCCTTTGAATCGAATATTTAGGTTGTGAACATCTTCTCTAAATGTAATTTTACGGTATAAATATTCCTTTTTCTCAGTTATAATTTTATGAAAGAATGAAGCACTTAGCAATTTCCTCATATTAGCCATCGAGAGCCAGCCCAATTCAGTTAATTTATACGAAACATGTTCGAATTTTCTGATACCAAATATTAGCCTCAAGCAAGAATTTTAAATTTTTTGAATTTTTTGTGCTGTATCATACGTAAGGGACCATAGATTTGACCCCCAAATACAAAATGCGAAAGAACTAACGTTTCACACAATAAAGTTTTAATACGAATACTCAAGTATTGTCTATGCGGATAGATGAGTCTCAGACTTGAATATGCTTTTTTTAAACAATTAGATACGTGCGATTTGAATCTCAAACTGCCATCAAGGATTATTCCAAGATTGCGGGCTTCCTTTGTACCTGGGATGGTATCCCCATCAACATCTAAGTTCACTCTGTCTTCTAAAAGCAGCAAATCTTTACGTTTTCCAAATAGCAATAGAACTGATTTTTTTCGGTTAAGTTTGAGACAGTGCTTCTTGGATATATCCGAAATATTAACCAAATCTTGATTTATATTCATCAATCAATACACACTGATGATCACCAACAGAAAAGGAATAATACAGTTGAGTATCATCAGTGTACATATGCATATTACATGTATAATGCTTGTAAAAGGTGGAGGTACATATATATGATATATAAAATTGAGCCCTGTGGTACTCCTCGCATAACTTCCCTAGAACCAGAGCAGCCACTAGGCATATAAGTTATTCAATTTGGAGGGTGTAAAACTTCTATGTCAAAAATATCCATTCACCGTGTTTTTACACGTGTAATAGTACAGGCCTCAATTACTTCAATGTGTATCGAAAAATGTCATAACTTTGATAACTGGCTTCTGTCATTTTCTAGATAGGTTTTAAACGTAAATATTAGCAGATATTACAATCATCCTATAAGATTCTTAAATGTTTTCACACATGGGAAAATTAAATTGCTAGCTACGAAAACCTGGACCGATTATTATCTTCCTTTGCAGATATCTAGGAAATAGTGGTATATAGATTGTCTTAAAGTGTTTAGATATTACTTCATTAGAAATTTTGTGCAACACCAATCTACAAAATATTAACATTCAATCTGCAAAAATGTTATCGTCGAACATTGCACAAACCAAAGCGTTTCTCATCTCATTTAGCCAACTTCAGTCTATTTCTGAGCATAAACATCCCTCATTTTAAGCCACTTTTCTCTATTTTGTGCGTTTCAAATCCAGGCCGTTCTCTTTAAGTCGTCTGTCGACCGCATGGGAGGGCGTCCTCTAGTTCTTTTTCCTATACATGGACGCGATTTTAAAATTGTATTGCTCTATCTTTCTTCCTTGTATCTTGCCACATAACCCACGTGGTTCCATTTCAGCTCAGCTACTGTTTTTGGCAAAATCCTTCATTTTTGTTTTCTTCCGGATTCAGGTATTTGTTTTATGATTTTTCAGTGCTATATCAGAAATTTGGCGCCCCATCGCCGTTTGTGTCATACTCCGTTTATTCATTGACTGTTTTGTATGAGTCCACGTCGGTGCCCCATATGTTAGAACGGGCATAATAATGTATTGATCGAATGCACGATATCGGAGATACGCAGCTATATTCTCGTTTTTTACAGTCTTACTCAACTTTCCAAAAGCAGTCCATGCCTTCTGCTCCTGTAGACTTTTTTAGTTTGATTTGCTTTGTCTACGGTTATCGTATGTTTCAAATAAATATAACTGCTCATTTCTTCCAGTTCTTGACTTCTTATTTTTATTTTTTATTCTAGAATTACTTTTGTCTTTGCTAAATTCTGTTTAATCCAATTTCAGAGAAAGCTTTGTTCGGTTCCGTAACACCTGAGATTATTTAATCTTTTCCCATCTATTCTGATCCCCTTCTTTTTTTCATATATTTCTATACTTTACATTAATATGTACATATTATTAAGAGGTAGGATATACATTTTTAAATCTTCGTACATATTACAAGTTAGGTTGCATACGAAAACCACGCGCACAGTCGTAAAAGATTAGATGTAGTTTATGTTCCCGCTTAATTGTTTCAAAGTTTATTTTAGGTGATAGTGCATAAAAATTAGCATGTATTATAAGCTTTAAGCGTGCTTTTAATGTAAAGAATGTTAACAAAACCTGGAACGGTGGCAAAGGTAGCCTATACATCATTAACTATTGAACACCCTCAAAAGACTTCTAAATAATTTATCCAAGTTTGTCAAACAATTCAAATGCTCACTTTTACTAGGTGCGTAAAAAACTCTGCATATGTTAAGTTACGCATAACTATTAAATATTGTAGTCACATTATATGACTTAACTCAAGGCATTCGCTTTGTCTGATTTTATTACAGAAGCGAACTATTTTTTCGAATCGTACCGTATTTTTTATATAAAATACCTGCTGTATTATTACCGAGTTTTGTTCTTGTACATACTGTGTGATTAATATGTGAATATTTTATACAACATCCTGAGCCGCTCTTATTCAAATAATAGACAGTAGGCAAATAGGTTATGTATATTTGAGTAAAAGTAGAAATCGAACTCCTACTTTCCCTCAGAACACTTGTGAAAATAGAAATTTGCTTATGTATTTACAAAACCCATGCCGAATGATCAGCTGCTCGTCCGCGGTCATTGATAAATAAACCCACTAACGAACTCGCTCATAAATATTGAATTGGGAAATTTATTTGATTTCACCTACGTGTGTTTGTGTACACGGCCTTCTAAAAATATTAAACAACCGTGGAATGTAGTGCGGACGGTAGCCGAGAGCAGTTATCAGGTAAGTGCTGGTGCTGGACAGGTGCGTTGGATCAATATTGATGCAGCAGCCATTTTGGCATTAGGTCACACCGCCGCAGGCCGATCTTTTTCTACAAATACGTCGTCTTTGACGATACAAAAAATGTTTCACTAAACGCAGTGCTTGAAAGTATGCTTTTATTGTCCTGGTACATAATTTCGGCCTTTAAAACTGGAACTTAAATTACTAAACTTATAATCGCAGACTGTAAATGTCGACACTAAAGCTTAAAAAGAATGCCTGTTGATGAATTTGTTCACCTTTCTGACTACTAAAGTGGTTTAGCATAAATCGGTACATGGTAGGAGCTGAATAACTTTCACAATTAAAATACCAAATAGTGGAAGTTTCTCTGCTATATTTAAAATATGTTTTTATACGTATTTGACATACATGTATACGTCTGTATTTAAAATAAACTACTCAAAAATGAATAGGGATATTACAGTGTAATACATTTAAAAGCAACGCCAATTGCATTTATAATAAAAAACTACCAAACCTTTAAAGAAGAAATTTAACAATATTATAATGAAAATCGTTATTGTCTCCTTTCACTTAACTTAAATTTATTAAATTTTAATACCGCATGGTACCTTCTCTGGCAGTAATAATTGCTCTGCACCTTGCTGGCATACTCTCAGTTCAATTATCAATATGTTCTTGTGGAATTTGATGACACAGTACCGGTAGTACATCCCTCTGCTGTTTCACAGTAGTAGGCCTTGGATTATGATGATCCAGTTGTCTCTGCAAAAGGTCCCATACATGGTCGATGGGGCTGAGGTCTGGAGATGGCGGAGGAAGAACAAGATGGTTTATTTTCTCATCTCGAAACATCTCTAAAACAACCCGAGCACGATGCGGCTTTGCGTTTGTCGTCAAGAAAAACAAAATATTCCCGTTCAACAGTGTTGTGACGCTTCAGAACATGGTCCATAATGATCTCTTGCGCATAACGTTGGTCCGCGAGTATACCTTTAAAGATATGGAGGACAGTACGCCACCCTAAAGAAATTCCAGTCCGTACCATAAGACCACCACCACCACCAAAGGCAACGACTGGTTGGGTATACTGAGGTAAAGTATGATGTCCGGCACTACGAATACTCTTTAACGCCAGCTATCATTGCTGAGACAATATCTGGACTCGTCCGAAAACAGTATATCATCCCACGGTGTCGTTTCTTGAAGCCTACGTCTTGACCATTCCACCCGGTGTCTTCGTTAAGCTACCATTCTTGCAGGACATCTCAGGGGGCGGTATGAGGTAAGTTCTACCTCAAACAATCAATTTCCCACAGTTTTGTCGGAGATTCGATTTCCTGTGGTATTCTGGAGCGCTTGCTGTAGATGTCGAGCAGCTAAAAAGGGGTGCATTCTTGTATTAATTACCAGAAGTCGATTCTCACAAGGTGTTGTGATGCGAAAAGATCCACTTCCAGACCTTCTTGCAGTCGTATCTGTTTCTCTAAGGCGCAAAAGAGCACGTGAAATTACGCTCTGCGTAGTTCCTAACATACCAGCAACGTAGACCTGGCGGTCTCCTCTTTGGTGCATAGCAACGGCTAAATTTCGTTGTTCTATTGTTAAATGGTTTCTCAGCATTGTTGTTTGTTATTAAGAACACACATGTAACAAACCAATACAAAAACAATGAACAAAAAAGATCTTAAGAGAACAGGAAAGATTATTCAAACAAACACACAAACTCGACTTGACGGTTAAACATTGCAACATTGCCGCTTGGTCTACTTATCAATAATAGACGACCACTAGCCGCAGCATCCTTATTCATTTTTGAGTAGTTTATATCAAATAATCTGTTAATTTCTACAAAAAGAATACCGCAATTGGGAGCAATACTCGGGGTGTAGAAACGTTTACAGAAAGTAGAAGATATTAAAAATTAACGTTAGAAACAGTACAGTTTTCCTTGTGAATGCGTGAACGTATGTGTCTAGTTATGAACGCGCACATAACCGTACTTTTGATTATATGGTATTGATTCTAGTAAGGCAAGAATATAATGATTTATTACAACTACGCTTCTTTCTGCCAATGATTCCTGTCTTAGGAAATAGTTTTATGCACCAATTCAGACCCCCTTAAAATTATTTATAGTCAACGGCAGAATTTGGAAAATGAAACATGATCTTCTCCAAACGATTTTGTACTGGATTCGCTTAATTTTAATGAAAATGGTACTATTTCAAAAATATACTTGCATTGTAAATACTTCCCATTTCAAAGTGTACACAATTCAGCCACATTTAAATCGAGAAACTGACAATAAATTCTAAAAAGAATTGGTTTGGCAGAGTTACAAGAAAACACAAATAACAACGAAAATACAGGAAATAATAAAAATGGCTTGCGAACTGCTAGCATTTGAAAGCCAACTGAGCCAGAAACAACCGAGGTGCGTTACACAGGCGGTTTAAAAATTGCACCGCACTATTCTAGATAAACAAAAAAGATCAGACAAACATACCTCGCAACCTTATGTGATACAGCGATATTAAAGGGTAGAGATACGTTTCTAAAAGTGTGATGCTAATAAAGTGGCCGTGACTATTGGAGGTAACCATGGACTGGTCTGATTAGACTCATTGAAGACCACCATGATCACATGATCTAACATCCTTAGATTGTTTTCTGTGGGATTTATTTTAACTTATAGAACATGCCCCTAGAACAGTGTCCTGTAGCTTTGAAAAAACACCCATGTACTCAAAGTTACGGTTTACATATACACGTAACAAAATTTACCACCGGCGTACTGCCCGGTTATTTCGAAGCCTTTTATCATGGATGCTGTTCTTAATGCAGCAAGTGAACAGGAACGATTGCCACGTACGGGTTTGTGTGACATTAACTCTTATTTATTTGCAATTACCAAGGCTACAACATATATTAGAAGCGCGAATATGGTGTATACTAAACAAAACCAAGTTCATGATTAGTAAAACAACGAAAGCAAGGCAGAATATCGAGTGTCCCATAAAAACATTAAAATAGTCAGGGAACTCGCATTCATAAGTAGTAAAGCCAATACACATGAAGTGAGAAAAAGAAGTCCATTACGTGCCATGCGGCATTTTGAATTAACAAGAATAAGGAAATGTAATTATCTGCAAAGTATTATAAAAAAAGTACCTATGGATGGGATATACGGACAATGACGAACAAACAGAAAATATACTGTCCCTAGTTGAGTGTTTACAGAAATATTCAGACGGGTTCTGGAGGATAGCAGATGAAGAATATCTTATAATTTTGAACTATACCGGATCTATGAAGAACCTGATATAATAACATCAATCATAAAACGTCAACTTAGATGGGCAGGTTATGTCGGAAGGATGGGCATGGAGAATACATGGACGAGTCTATCTAGGAAAAATGGAAGATAGCAAAAACATAGAAAGAAACAGAACGCACAACTAGTAACTTAGCAGCCGGCAAAAGAGAGCGAGAGATTGGGAAAGATGGAAGCAGATTTAAACATGCCCAGGTTTAACAAATTGGAATGTAGGGTTACGGGAAAAAGAACAAGAAGTAAAAGAATTAAAAAAAAGTAGAGTGTCCATACTGCGAGGCTTTATTACATACGTCGTGATGCCGATTTTTAAACACACCTAATAACTTTACAGCCTTTACTAGTGCATTAGTAGCTTTCGTCCATTGCCATATCTAATCATTAGATTGTCTAGCTTTTATTGTTATTCCCAAGAATATGCACACAAAGATTTTAACCCGTGGTAGGGCTAATAATAGGAATATACAAATTACATAGACGAAACCTGCAACAGATGGAACAGTTTTGTTATTTAGGTAACACAATTACTAAAGATTGCAGATGCAAAAAATAAAGAAAAATGAAGATGAGCTTATTACCTACCGCAAATGTATCACTGAAATTTAGAAAAAAATTCTTAAAAAAACCTACCTCCGGAGTATTGCTGTGAATGTTGGAAGATAGGAAAACAAGAAACGAAAAGACGAAAGGCCTTTAAAACGTGGTATCTTAAAAGAATGCTGAAAGAGGCATGGATAGATCGGTAAACTAATGAAAATTAAATTTTAAACACAACAGAAGAATCTCTAAATATTGTAAGACTCATTCCCTGACACGGAGGCCTCTTACTCACAATTGTCGAAGGTAGGAAGAAAGGGCCAAATAACTGAGAAGACCTAGATCAATCTAAGTAAAGTAAATAATAGAAGAAATCGGATGTGGAAAGAAGAATGAAGAGGTTAGTCCAAGGCAAAAAAAAAATGGAACGTTGCATTAAACCAATCAACTGATTGAATTCCCATAGAGAGAAAGAGAATACTTTGGCTCTCCAATCTAAATGAATATATTTAATTTTCATTATATTGGGTTAGCCAATAGTCATCCATTAATATTTTTTCTTCCCCTTTATTCTTACTGTTTGAATCTCTTCTCATGGAGTGTTTTTCTGCCCTAAATAACATGTTAATTAATTATTTTTATTTATTTATTTATAGTTATATACCATTTTTTTAAACGTGACTTTTACTCTGTGTTTTGTTGCAATCTATCTTCAGTTTAACTTTTCTCGATTCTTCCATAATTTTTAGTCGTGTTTTTTGTGAAATTTTAAGAATTACAACTAAACTATCTGTATTTCAAAGATGGTTTAAGTGCCTTCTGTAAAAATTGATCATAATTTTAAATACATCCTCAAAGCTATATGGAAAGTTATCTATTTGTCTTGTATTTGCTTTTAATCGATTAGTCTATGTATGAAGCCGATATATTGCCTGTTAATTCCAGCAGTAGCTGAGTATATGTAGTGTGATTTCTGTAATTTCCTAGTGTTTGTCTTCATTCAATACGTGTACGCATGATACATTCATTCTAATTTTTAATAAATAATTACATTGATAATAGATGATCTACTGTTATCTGCTAATTATTTTAGTTTTTAGTTTCTACATACGATAAATGACAATGAGACTAATTGGTAAATAATTTTCAAGTTTTCAGACATTTTTTTTTTGAATATCAGTGCTACTGATGTTCCTTGCATTTGAAATCTTTCGTTGCTGAACAAATCCTTTTAACAGCTTTGTCCGCATCATAATTACGTATCCTCTCCACCAGCCATCATGTCTGTGACTGTTACATTTTCTCCCGATTCTTTATTCGTATTTGCCCTTTAAAGCCGTTTCTACTTCTTCTTTGGCAATACCTTCCATATGACAGTTTGTATGCTACTTTTGTTGGTTCACTTAAATCGTGATCTATATTTTGTTTTAACCCTGGATATACGCTGATATGCATAAAACTCTTTTACAGCTTCTAATATTTGCTTTATATTGGTAATATTTAATAAACAACCTATTCAAGATTGATATAAGATGAAAATATTATCAAAAAATCATAAGAACTTATTATAACATATTGTGAACAGTGGCGCAAAAATAATGTAAAATCAGCCCACTTTTACGACATAATGTGAAATTAATGGAGGATAATTTTTACCGTATTACAAACTATCATGCTTTAAAAACGTGATGCGCATAGCTTCAATCTTAATATGTATCTGGGTATCAGAACAATGTCAAGATTCAGTTACCAATTTACTTTATGGAATATTATACGTATTGTTTTTAACATTGGCTGCAGTTCGTTTTCTACGCGGTGGACAGGGAAACGAATATACTGATTTGTCAATGTAAAAAGTTACTTTTAATTTATGGTTGCCAGTTCGTTTTAGGATCCCCACAATACCACATCTTAATCTATTATTAACATTTGTACATATTCGAGTTATATTTTTTATGTTGGCTATTTGATATTCCTTTGGTTTTGATTAATTTAGTATACTTTAATTTTCGTTTTTGTTTTAGTTTTATGTATATTTTTACTTAATTTTTTAATCCTTATCCATATTGCTGACTTCTTCTTCTTCTCCTTCTTGGCCCTATAACCCCAAAGTGTTACGGCCTCATCTTTTAAATGTGCTGCGAACCACTTTTTGAGGTGGATCATTACGCCCTTTTGGTTATAACTTAGCGTAGCACTACTTTTCCCCAAGTTTTTCTATTTTTACATAACTCTCTCCAACTATTAACGTTCTCCTTCAAGTCCTTCAACACACTCCCGCCATCTATTCCTTGGTCTTCCTCTTGCTCTAGTCTTTGCTGGAACCCATTCCGTAATCACTTTAACCATCCTCTTCTCTTCACACCTCATACTGTGCCCCAACTACCCTATTCGTTACGCCTTTATGAATCTAACTACGTCTTCACCACCCATTTCCGACAATATTACACATTCATTGTGGTAGTTCGTTTTCTTTTGTTCTAAAGGGTCAAGTATTGTTCTTAGGATAGTTCTTTCTTGTCCTCTTAGCTCTTCTTCTTCCATCTTTTTAAGAGCCTCTGTTTCCATTGCATAGGTTATTATTGTTTTACATAAATTAATCTGGATATTTTTACTTAATGCTTTACTTTGTAAGAGTTCATTTTTGGCATAGTATGCTTTGTTCCCATTCCGTATTCCTGCTTTGGGGTTTTCACTCTGTAAACCGGTATACTTATTGTTGCGCCGAGGTAATTAAATATGTAAACTATATCCAAAGTATATTGTGCAACTTGTAAACTTTTTTCGCTTCTATTTTCCCCTCTTATATATTTCATATAATTGGTCTTTTGTTTGTTGACATTGCTGACAGCACCTGTTTCTTAATTTATTCTATATTTATTCGCTCTACCTTTGTTGCTAAAATGGCCTACATACTGCACTTCGTAATAAATAACATACTAGTAAATATTTTTGAATAGAATTAACTGTGCTTGGAAGATCTATATATTAATATTAATCCCTGTTTATCTGTCTACTGATGACGTTAAGCTTGGTTAATAAATAATTTTCATTCTCTACAATATTTAATACAACTAACAATTTCTGATCACAAGCTTCTTAACAAGGCAAATATTGTGAAAGACAAAGCTTGTCGCGGTGGTTGTACATCCAGTTAAGTATATTTAACATCGGTGGTTGATGGAAGACATCTCGTTACCCTCCGCGGAATTAATCTTCCGACGGAAGTAATTGTTTGAAGAGATAGGAGTATCACTGATTGAATTAAACATGATTGAGTGATCATCAATTACAGATGTCGAGCTCGTCTTCATTATTAGCATCACGCCACGCCAGTATTGCAAGTACTTCAAATTATATTTATAATGTTTGTTTAATTTCATTGCATTCGCTACGAGCTATTTTCATATGTCAAGGATCGTATTTTTCGAGCTTAACGGGTGCTTGGGACTTGAGATTTTCTTTTTAGGCACAAATTAAGGTGCAAAATCGCCCACAACCTCTTGCAATCTTCGAGAGTGTTTTTATTGTGAATCGTTTATAGATAAATAAAATGCAGTACTAATTTATTATAGTGAAATTGTTATAATAAGTCTCTGTTGTAACTAGCAACTAAATGTTATACTCGGATAGTAAAATTGTGAGTCAGTAATAAGGGTGTATAAAAATACACAGGGTACATAAAAAACTGAAGTGATTATGAAGGAAAAGTTCGTACGAAAATACCTATGTCCGGAAATATTTTAAATGCAGTCCTTTAAAGTCTCCGTATCAGTTTTTATAGTAAAACTTCAAAACCGTGGCAAACAAAATGTGAAATTTGAACTATTTTTGTTTGTTTTATGGACTTCCTCTTTTGTTCATATCTTTTTATATTTCCCTTTTCAAAAAATAAATGATATAATTGAATGCATGCCAAAAAATAGATAAAAGGGCATTCTTCGCAAATACTTAAACACCTTCCAAGATTGTCTCATGAAATTAATAAACAATTCAAAATTCTGTGTTTTGCAAGTACTTCCAGTTTTACAGTCTCTACAGCTTGAACAAACTGCAAAAAATATAAAATAAAATAAACTTACGACAACGATTATCATCCGAAATAGATTTCTATTATTTCTCCATAGCGTTCAAGGATCGTTAGAGAAAACTGAAAAGTCTCGGAATATATTATAAGCCACATTCAAAGAATTAAAGTAATCGAGGATAAACTTAACGATTTAACATGACCCTTCAAGAAGAAACCCAAAGGATTTAGCTCTGGTGATTTAAAATTCTATGCGTCTCCACCATTAGTAAAACTGTATACAGTGTGTTCCAAATCGTACTAGTAACATTTCAAGGATGAATTCCAAAACTTATTTAGAGTCGAAAAGTTCATATAAATATGTGTCCTAAACGTAACCGTTAACGAGTTATTGTTTACTTCATAATTCTTCTTCTTCGTAATTTATGTGGTTAAAATTTAAAATTTTTTAAATACTGATCTAATTGCCACGATCGCGTCTTTTGTTTGGTAACATTTGAACAACGTTCTTAACAAATTATTGTATGTAACTTGTCAGTTTTTTACTGTGATACTGGAACTATTGGCTTCTTCTTTGTATCCTTATTCCCATCGTAATTCACAAGTGATTCACAATGCCAATGTTATTTTCAAATTAAGAATATGCAGATATTCATTATTTTTACGATCTGTGTGATGGAAATGCTTTAGCAGCACAACAAGCATATCGTAGAAGATATCCTAATAGAAGACTGCCTACGCGTGCAGTTTTCTTTAATTCACATCGTCAGCTGAGGGAACACGGCACTTTCAATGCATGGCATGCAGTCGGCCAAGGAGTTGTCCGTAGACCTATAAACGATGATGAACACGTTCTTGAGTTATGACATTACAGAAGATCCGTCTTTAAGTGAGCAAGAATTGTATTACGTACTGGAATATGTACAAACCAGATTTGGAGAATAATAAGAAGTGCTCGCTTACATCCATATCATCATCGGAGTTCAAGCTCTAGGTAACGATTTTGAAGCTCGGTTAATATTTTGTAATTGGGTACAAATTAATCAAAACCTACCATATATTTTATGGACCCATGAAGCTTCTTTCACACGAGATGGTATCAATAATTATCATAATTTTCATGAATCGGCTGCAGAAAATCCTCATTTAAGAACACGCTCGCCTCTTCAACATAGATTTAGTGTTAATATGAGAGCTGGCATTCTTAATGATTGTGGACCATTTGAATTGCCACACCGTTTGAATGGTGCGAATGTCGAATATTTTCTAGAAAACTATTTACTCTTATTACTGGAAGATGTGCCATTAAATATTAGACGTGCAATGTGGCATCCACACGATGGGGCACCAGCACATCAATGTTTTCGTATTAGAGCTTGGCTTAACGCACATTTTCCGGGAAGATGAATTAGAGTAGGAGGACCCGTAGTATGGCCACAGTATAGACTCCATTCGATTTTTATCTTTTGGGTCACATGAAACAGATTGTTTATGCAACTGAAGTGAACACGGTAGAAGAATTACACCAAAGAATACAGCAGGCTGGCGATATTATTAGGAATAACTCAGCTTTAATATTCGACTGTCTGACAACAGCAACAAAGTATAAGCAACCCCTCATATTGAAATAATTATTAGAACTACTTGATAAACCTTGATTTTAAATAGTTTATCATTTTATTTGATTTTCGGCTTATATAACCTCTTGATAAGAATATACATTTATATTTATAATACATTTCTGAAATAAGAAATTATACAGAGGTTATAAATATAACCGACTTCAAATAAACCAAAGAAAAAACCTAATAAACAACAGCCTCTAACAATTTACAGCATAGCAGGAATTTAACAATTTTACCTTTGAGGGTACTCAACATTCACTAAAAAACAGTAATATTCGACTTGTTCAAAAGGTTATAGCAAACTTACAAGCACCTCCTTAAGTTTTTGTACGACCTTAAAACCACTCTGCATATTAGATGTAGTTATTACAATGTTTAGAACAAGCTGTTAAACTGTAAAATAATTTAATATGGCATCTACAAAAAAAGTAATAAAGCTGATAATTTTATGGAAAATATAAACATTGTGTAGAAATACTCCCATAATTAATTTTTTAACATAAAAATCCTTAGAAAGCATTTTCACAGATTTTAATAATTCTTAATAATATAGGATTTCTGAGATAAAACGAAATTTAACCTTTCTTTCGCCATAACCTAAAAACGAATTCAAGTTTTGTCTCGCTGATCAGTATTACAATATCCTGATAAAAATTTTCTCCTACGGTTGTGGAAATACCAAAGATAAGTGTTACATGGGATAATACTCTATATCAGAATGTTGTTACGGGACAGCGTTTCGTAATTATATGAGCTTAGAATTGCTGTTGTACAGCAAGATAATCATCAGTAAAAAAGAAAATGTAAACAAGTTGTTAATTATAATTAATTAATTATAATTTATATTTATTTGTAATGATTTTAACAATAATATATCACATCGAAATACGTCTTAACAGCAAAAGACCGATGAAACCTGTTGAAATAGTTGAAAATACTATTTTTACTTATTACATACTTGGTGACCACGAGACGAGGTAACATGTATTTTTTTTGTTTGAAACTATTATTTTGAAATGAAGATCTTCTTTCTCATTTCCCATTTATGCTTCACGGTATTGGGTCTAGCCATATCCGGTAGTTGTTACGATCTCTCGTCATTCTTCTAACTTCTTCGGCGTTTTTTCCTCTTTTCCTGGCCGCCTCCTTGATGTTATCTTCCCATTTGGCTCGGCGTCCACCTCTTGATCTTCTTCCTTCTGCTCTCATCTCGTATAAACTATCTTGGGTATCTTTCAGCACTCATGCGATGGAGGTGTCTATACCACTTTAACTATTTTAATTATATCTCTTATACGACTGGTTGTTGATATAGCTCGTCTCTTATGTTCATGTTTCTTACTCGATCTCTTCTAGTTTTTCCCAGTACTCTTTGCAGGTATTTCATCTCCGATGCTGTTACTTTCGATCTGTGCTTGTCTAGCATCGTTCAAGACTCTGATCCGTAGAGTAACGTGGAATGAATATTGTTTTGTATAGGTGCATTTTCGCTTCTCAATCTTCTCTTCTTATGTGCATTATTTTGCTTTTTTACACATTTATCGTCATTCCTTTCTCTTCCAAGTTGTTTCTCCATTCGTGTACGTTGAAATTAAGATATAGTAGCCAGTAAGTATGCCACTTTAAGCATTTTCTAACTTTAGTTTTGACTTCCGGTTTGGCCGGAACTAATATCAACTTCTTATTTGTAAATACAACTGCCTCTATTTTTGTGGTTTTCTCATTCATTATAAAATTCTCAATATATTGATATATCACACAATGACATTTCAGTTCAAAATGGCCGAAATATTTAATTGTTTAGTCTCTCTCTCTTGGTGCCGTCTCAAGGTCTGAGGTTGGCTAACAATATGGTATATCTCCATCTATCTCTGGCTGTGTGTATAAGTCTTTCCCTGTTCAGGCCAGTCCAGTTTCTGATGTTACTCATCCAGGATGTTCTTAATATTTTTAAGTTAGCTTTCAAAACACAAGAATAATTTTACGACGAATGAGATTATCACGAAAAACGGAGGTTGTGGTATTTAAAAATAAAAAGTTTATATCAGTTCCGGCCAAACCTGAAGTAAAAATTAAGGTTAAAAATGCTTAAAATTGAAAATAATAAGTAGATGTAAAATAAGAATGTTACATACTGCTACCTCATCTTGTGGTCACCTGATATGTTTCGCATGGCATTGAGGACGTTATTAAATTACAATAAGACTTATTAATAATAGATAATAGATTTTTATACTGTGCAGCTTAAAATACACCCCATAAAAATATTTACTTAAATTTTTTAATACGTATGTTATTCTGTAAGAACATCTTATCTTAAAGTTTCTTACAAAATTTAATACTACTATCAGTTACTTTTATCAGAAAATAGTGTCACTAATAACGTGTTGGAATGTTTAATATGAGTTTATTACAGCGGAATTTAATTAGTACCGCATGGTTACGACACTCACAGCACAATTGCAAGAATTTACGAATGAGATGGAAAATTGTACTCAATTAGAATTGCTTCATGTGTAGTTCAAATCATGCCAGCTGAGACAAAAGTAGCTCTTTAGCACACCCTCTCCCAGTGAAACAAATGTCATAAAGTGAATTATCCAAGATGTATTTCATATGTTAGAACTGCCAAACAAAGGAAATTAATATTTACATAGACTGTTTTCCGGGGATAATGCCCCAGCACATATCTGCGTTATTAGTGGAGACTAAAAAGTCATCACAGTTGTAACAGATGTTGAAAAGGGGGGATTAAGTAGGTGAGCTTTTATTTTTGTTCGCCTATACGTACGGCGTAAATATAACCTCACTATTAGAATCATGGCATTAGTTGTAATAAAATATCAACATAAAATGCGATAATTTATTCCCCAAGATGCAGAAGTTTGAAGTTGGCAGTGGCCCTGAAATATGGTAAGAAATGGGTAGGTATGTACTTATTTTAAAGCCACTACAATTTGATACTGGAGATTTTGAGAACCTTCAAAGACTTCTACATTTCAATAAATTCAATCCGACGTTCTATTGTTAAGATCATAGGGATAGTAGCAACACTGCCATGGGTGCTCCGATTAGAAAACCATAGTCCTGTGTTCTCAGTACTGCATGGTAAGTGTGAAACCAACTATAGCACAACGGCGTTTGGGTATGCGTCCCAGATTTAATTCAATACAATTTCTCCAAAATTAATTTTGTAAGTAGTGGTTAGTTTACAGTTAGTAGTTAAAATAGAGAACAATAACTTAGTGTTCTATTAGTGTCATGTACAGTTATATGTTGTTTCAACAAAGTTACACGGTATAATATACATTTAAGATGCTGGAAATAATTGTTAGAAAACGAATTATAGCTCCGGTAAATCAGCAAAATAGTACAACATTAGCGAATGGTTTAATGAAATATAGTAAAACTCTGAAACGAAGAAATATGCCAGTTGTGCAGTATATAAATTAAACCCGAATCTGTTTGATTTTTGTTAATGTATTATAAAATAATAAATTGAAATTTTATATAGCAAATTAGTCAGAATCTGACGTTATTTGATGTCATCTTTAAACTTGTATCACTTCTGGTTTCGCTGGAGACGACCCTTACTGTCTTGTTTAAAACAGAATTTTCTGGATTACGGATGGATGAATATTGACAGCAAATGATAAAAAATATTGTTATTTATGGTAATATCAGATTGCATTGCATCGTAGCACTACACAAAAAAATATCGATTTGCAACATTTTCTACAATTATGAATTTAATATATATTAAAGCATCGTTCAGTTGCTACAATTATTTTTTAGTTTAGAACAATAAACATTTATTTGTAAGTACATAACAACATTCGAAGGCTCTATATAAATGATAAATTCTAAAAATGTATTTTGTATACAGTATGATCAACAAATGTTTGATTAAGGTTGGTTATGCCAAGCAAAGCGAATGTTTATACAAAAATCGTACAATTTATAATATTTACTGCAATTATTGAATAGTTATTAAAAATAGTCGAACTACTACAAAATTTTCTACTCTAGAACGCTAAAAATATCCGAACTGAGAGACTTAATGCTCATTTCAATAAGTAGTGGTAGCATTTTATATGGTCTAGCGCTTCAAAGTAGCGCTGTCAAAAATAGAACTAACATTGCCAAATAAAATCAACGCCGAGTAAAAATAGGGCACGTAAAAATGTTACCGTCAAAAAACAGCTAACTGCTAACAGATACAGCGCCGAGTAAAAATGCCGCCGTCGAAAACACTGCCATCGAAAATAGCGCCGGGTAAAAATGTCACATGCGAAAAGAGCGCCATCAAAAATAACGCCAGGTATAGATAGAGCAGAGTAAAAATGTTGGCCTCGAAAATTCTACCATTAAAAATAGTGCCCGGTAAAAATGTCACCGTCGAAAACATCGCCATCAATCATAACGCCAGGTGAAGATAGCACTGAGTTAAAATGTTGCCGTCGAAATTAGCAACGGGTAAAGATAGAGAGGCGGCCGTGGGCTAAAGGTTAGCGCGTTGGACTTCTGCGCCGAAAGCCCTGGGTTCAATTACCAGTACCGGAACATCGGATTTTTAATGGCCGTTCTCCCTCACAAAACAATGGCAAACCAGCGAGATATTCTGCTTAGTATATCTTCCTGGAGTAGAAGTGTTTACACTCTCCGTGGTCTGGAGCCCACGTTAAGCTGTAGGTCCTCTATGTCTGTGGCACTCTAAAAGCGCAACACGGGCATAGGAGAGAAGATCGCTACGTCTCGTAAGAGATAAAGCACTCGAAGAAGAAGAAAGATAGAGCCGAGTTAAATATTGCCGTCGAAATTAGCGCCGCGTAAAGATAGCGCCGAGTAAAAATGTTGCCCTCACAAATACCGCCATTAAAAATAATTCTCGGTGAAAATGACACCTGTCGAAACTAGCACCATCAAAAATAACGCCAGGTGAAGATAGCACCGAGTTAAAATGCTGTCCTCTTAATTAGCGCCGGTTAAAGATAGCGCCGAGTAAAAATGTTGGCCTCGCAAATACCTCCATTAGCAATAACGCCAGGTAAAGACAGCCGCCGAGTTAAAAGGGTGCTGTCGCAAATACCGCCATTAAAACTAGTGCCCGGTAAAAATAGTGTCCAGTAAAAATTGCGCCCGTCGAAAACACCACCATCAAAAATAACGGCAGATGGGGACAGCACCGAGTTAAAAATTTGCCGTCGAAATTAATGCCGTGTAAAGATAGCACCGAGTTAAAATGTTGCCGTGGAAATATGAGCCGGGTAAAGAAGCGCGAGTAAAAATGTCGCCCTCGCAAATACCGCCATTAAAAATAGTGTCCGGTAAAAATGGCGCCCGTCGAAAATAGCGCCATTAAAAATAACGCCAGGTGAACATAGCGCGGAGTTAAAAATGTTGCCATCGCAAATACCGACATTAAAAAAAGTGCCCGGTAAAAATGTTGCCGTTGAAAACACCGCCATTAAAAATAGAGTCGGGTAAAATGTCACCGTCGAAAATAGCGCCATTAAAAATATAGCCAGGCAAAAATAGTGCTGGGTAAAAATATGGCCATCGAAATTAGCGCAATCAAAAATAGCGTCAGGTAAAAAGGATGCCGTCTAAAATAGTGCCATCAAAAATAAAAATGTTATCAAGTAGCGCTTACACAAGGAACATTATAATGAAGTATCTATTTACAATAGCGTAATCTACTTTTGTTTTGCAGTTTGGTGTAACGTTTCTATGATATTCAACTTCATATTTAACGCTGTGATGCAAGGTAACTGAATTTTCCTTGCAAATTGCAGTATTTAATAAGTGGACGCGACTGCCTCCCTGGACTTTCCCATACTGGAAACTGTTCATATCATCTTTATTCAACAGTAGAGTTATTTTCCTCAAAACGGTTGTTCAAGTGCTATCCTAAAACCTTGCCTCGTAACGAACAGACTTACA
>JABXWE010102731.1:0-27459 GCA_014611495.1 Limonius californicus | reverse complement strand
ATCACGCGTACGAAAATAAATTGTAGGACTAAGTACTACGTACAGGACATTCAAAATAGTATAGAATATGGTTTTACACGTTTGTGAAGATAAACCACCAAACAATATGCTTAAAACAACATACGACGAGTTATTTTTCAACTTAATGAAAGTCAGAATGATTCTATCCCGAATGGTTAAACGATCCTGAGGTTAATTATTTCAGTTAGGCCAAATATATTCACTACTGCAACATTTCTAGCTCCTGCTTTTGGAAAATAATGAAAAGCTAGGTTGCGGCACCTTTTGCTTTTAGAATCGCAATTAAACATGCAAAACGTTTTGTCATTGCTTTCCTTCTTTGGGGGAAACTCCATTCTTCTCAAGTATTGACGTTTTAGTTGCTTAAATATATTTTATAATACACGAATGTAGCTTACAATAATTTATTAAAACCAAATGATTATATTGGAATTGTCACTCGCGGCTGTGTTTCAGGAGTTCATCACAATTTCGCCAGAGGGCGTATTGCTTAGCTTGAATCGCCTATACTCTCAATTCAGTTATCAATATGTCTTTGTGGAATTCGATGCCACAGTACCGGCAATACATCTCTCAGCTGTTGCACAGTAGTAGGCCTTGTATTATGATGATCCAGCTGTCTCTGCAAAAGGCCTATGTATGCACGATGGGGCTGACGTCTGGAGATAGCGGAGGAAGAGCAGAATGGTTTATTTCCTCATATCGAAACACGATGAAGCCTTGCCGTCAAGAAAAACAAAATATTCCCGTCCAACAGCGTTTCGACGGTTCATAACATGGTCCGTAATGACCTCTTCGGCATAACGTTGGCCCGTGAGTGTACCATTAAAGATATGGAGCTCAGTACGCCACCCTAAAGAAATTCCAGCCCATACCATAAGACCAACCACTAAAGGCAACGACTGGTTGGGTATACTGAGGTAAGGTACGATGTCCGGCATTACGATATACACTTTGACGCCGATTATCATTGCTAAGACAATATCTGGACTCGTCTGAAAACGGTATATCATCCGACGGCGTCGAAGCCTACGTCTTGACCATTCCACCCGATGTCTTCGTTTAGCCACAGTTCTTGCAGGACATCTCAGGGGACGGTATGAGGTAAGTCCTACCTCAAACAATCTATTTTTCACAGTTAGGTCGGAGACTCGATTTCCAACGGCTAAATTTCGTTGTTCTATTGTTAAATGGTTTCTCTGCATTGGTGTTTATTATTAAGAACACAAATGTAAGACGAACAAAAAGGCAATGAACAAAAAGATCTGAAGAAGACAAGAAAGATTATTCAATCAAACACACAAACTGGACTTGCCACTAATACGGTTAAACAATTGCAACTGGATTAGATTGTTTTTTGTTTTTTAACATCAAACAATGCCGCTTGTTCTAATTATCAATAGCAGACGACCATTAGCCGCCAAATACAAACATATATGCTTCATAGTTATTACAATATCCGTATTCATTTTTGAGAAGTTTAATATGAAGATGGATGGAATATATGAAATATTCCCTGCTCACTCTGACTTTTATTGTACACTGACCTACAAAAAAACCGGCCGCCTTGAAAAATTTCGAAGAAGTACTGAAACGTTCATTAATTTAACTAGAGATTAGTACCTCCTAGTAATTGTTAAAATCGTGTATGCCCTTCTCTAGCCTAAATTACATCATTCAATTGCCATGGCATTGAGTTGATCAAATTTGTAATGCAAATTTGAGGGATTAGTAAGGAACTTAGTTAGAAATTCAGTATAATATGCTCCTGAGATAGTTCTACCCCATACCAAATAATCTATCAGAATTATCCCATCTTTGTCCCAGAAAACTGAAGCAAGAATTTTGCCAGCCGATTTTTTAACATGGAATTTTTTGGGTCGTGGAGAACCAACATGCTTCCACTGTTTGGATTGCTCTTTAGTCTCTGGGTCATAGTGATGGATCCACGTTTCGTCCATAGTAACAAGCCGATCCAAAAAGTTCTTCTGCAAAACGGCGGCCGATTTCCTTTAACGTTGTCAATCGAACGCGCTTCTTATCAACGTTCAAGCATCTTGGAATCCATTTGGCCGAAAGCTTTCTCATACCCAAGTCGTGATGAATGATGTGACACATACGTTCATAGGAAATGTGCAATGCCTCTGCAATATTCTTAATCTCAATACGTCGATTTTCTAAAATCATATCAAGGACAGAATCAATGTTTTCCGGAGTGGTCACAGAAATTGGTCTTCCAGGGCGGTGCTAATCTTTCACATCTGATCTTCCTCTTTTATATTCCACAACCCAGTTTTTAACAGTGGCATATGAAGGACACTGATCACCTAAGGTTTCTATCATATCAGCAAAAATTTCTTTCCCGATATCCATTTTAAAAATAAATACTTAACCGAAACTCGATTTTTTAAAATTCCATCTTTTTCTCAGACATGCTGTTCTCAAAAATTCACAGTTTTATCACCGTTCAACTTATGGCTGTCAAACTTTGACAACTTATTTATAAAACATCATAGTTATAACCATAGCAACCATATTCACCTTTCTTCACTGGAAGCTTTCCAGGCTAACTAGATATCAATACCCCTTCGTACGCAACGATGTGTAGTCTACTGCTGCGTGATTTACGATAACATGTTAATGCTGTGCAGAATAGAATATTGCCTGTTAAAATTAAAACTATTCTATGATTTTTATTCTACAAGATTTTCCATTGTAACCAATGATAATAGAATAGATCTACCTTTTATTTGCCAACAAGCCATTTGTAGATGTAAAAAGGTTATTACGTTCTTCTGAACTATCATGCCATATTGTTTATTACATTTGTTATTTTGTTTGTGTTGTGATTTTTGAGTCGTTGTATGTGTGTAGTTGCTGTTTTTACTTCCGAAATGATGTAAGGATTGATGAAATTTGGACATTTGACATTTGAAAACTGCCTTGAAGAATTTCTAATGTTGTTTTTGTACGACAGCATCTTAGAGAAACATTAAAAGAGTGTATGGAAAATTTTTGTGAAAATGTTAATGTCAAATCAAAACATGGTGGTTGGCCGACAACAATTACAGATGAAGTTGTTGCAGCAGCGACTGAAATAATGGGTAATCAGCCAACCAGTTTTACTTGCCATTTTTCGCAACAAATACACCTCTCCGTAGGAACATATCATATGATTGTGAACGTCAAATCTTAGACCTTTTAGACCTGTTCTGTCATCATGGGAGCTGGTCTACCTCATTTCTTTTATAAACTTCCTACGTATATCCTGCGGTGAGTCTTATAAATTTCCTATCTGTAGCTTGAATCGTTCCTTTGATTTGCTTAAGCGTCCAAACATTCACTTTCATATAGTAGCATTGGCCATTATGTTATAAAGAGCTAATAATGTAGCTCTGTTTAGAGTGTTTAAAAGTTCTTATTGTTCCATATGTATCACATCATTTCTAAGTCTTCTTTATTAGTATCAAAATTAACAGAATGCCTACGTCGACTCAGTGTTGGATGCAGGCCTTCTCCATTTCTTTCCATTCTTGCTGGTCTTCCGCTAATCTCCTGCATTTTGTTTTTTGTATCATTTTGCCACGGAGTGTTGGTCTTCCTTTACTTCGTTTTGTTAGGTGGTCTCCAAGTTAATATCCTTCTTATCCATCTATTATCTTGGATTATAAGTATATGACACGTTAAAACCCAGGTAACTAAAATTTGTTTTAGTTCTAAGTGGTATGGGCCTCTAAATGCAAGTATCTTAGTTTTAGTCAGCTAAGAGAAAGTAAACTCTATAGAAAATCTCTGGTTCTCGAGGTTGAGGGTTTAGCTATGGGCACCCCATACTTGTTTAAAGTCCAATTAGCTAAAAATCTTCATAGAAAGAGTCTCCAAACTAAGTACTGAAACTAGTAGACGAAAATCGCATCCAGAATGTATAAATGATTTAGACTATACTTTTTACTTCTTATCACACTTCTCTACACTGTAAATGAGTATAATAAGATGTTATACAAACATGTGCACTTATCTATATCGAATAACAACGTGATATTCCGCAAAGTTAGTATTCTATTAGTGGTTTTTAGATGTGCTCAATCACGATCGAGAATTATTTAAAAAAAATCGTCGCTGTATTTTGGAACAGTTGGTGTTCGGGCAGCCGTGAGTGCAAGAAGATTAACGGAACTAATTTATTTTGATGACAATATTAATGCTTAACGATACGAAGAAATGCACTTATTGGTTAATATACTGCATGATGACAGACCGCATTGTACACCCTAGATTTTGCAGTTATTAAGAGAGTTCTTCTACAATAGACATTACCAGAAATACAGACAATCCCTAGCCAGCAAGATCTTGCTATTTGATCTTTTGCAATTTTTGTTTGTGCCTTTATACCAAAAATCCAATATTCCTATTCAAAATTTAGATGAATTAAGAGAGCATAATACAGCCTCAATTTTTGAAGAATGTAGACCAAGAATTCAGAAATGTATTGAAACAAGTGGCGAACTTTTTCATCATCTTTTATAATGAAACTTATTGATCAGTGAATTACATAGTGAGAAGAAAAGGCTGAATTACACCAAGCTAAAGTGTGATGCCAGCTACAAAAGCACGTACACTCTTAATTGATTTTCAACATTATTTAGGTTGTAATTGATCCTAATTTGTAATTATTATGAGTTGGAAGTATGTTTTTAAGTGTATGTGAGCTTACGATACATGCAGTGTGCATTTTCATCAATTTACTCAAATGTTAGATGGTATTGCGTTCCTCCACCAATGATCTTAGAATGGCAGTATCCGAAAAAGAGAAAAAAAATGATCACCTTATGTTGAAACGACTATGAAATACAATGTGGAAAAAACTGCTAAATATGAAGGATTTGTAGTACGATCAAAAACAAGTCGAAAAATTTCAATCTACCAAACCAACTTACTGCAAAATATGCACGATTTTCTGTTTCACATATTATTAGTATTTAAACACCTGAAAACTCACAATTAATTGTTTTATCTTAAATGTTTAAAGATATCGGAAATGTTGTCTTACTTTGTTGAAACATCTTCTCAGGAAGGAATTCCGCACCGTTTCCAAAATGCTTGCCGATGCTGGAATTGTTTGGCAGTCTCTTCATTTCGGTATTGCACCTCGACAGAATTACTTATAGATGCTGCACTAAACTTCTCGGTAACTCCAAAATACAAAGGAGTAAAATAGGGAGCTTGTGTGTTTTTTGACAGCAAATATTAAAAAAAAACTGAATTAGGACATCGTTCATATTCCTCAAGCGATTGCACAAGCAAAAGTTGTTCAGGGACTGGAAAAAGGATCCAAATAACATAGAAATCAAAAATAAATATATGGACTACAGGAATAAATTTAATACACTTATAAGAAACACAAAAAATAACTACTTTAAAACTAAATTACAAGAGGACGGTACTAGTAAAAATCTGTGGAAAGTTATAAAAACAATAACATCAGGTAAAGATAAACCAAAAGGTATAACGCAGATTAAAAGAAATGATGGAACATTAACTACAAATGCAAAGGAAATAGTGGATATACTAAACCAACACTACACATCAATTGGAAAAAAGATGGCAAACAAAATAGTAAAAAACAAAAAGTTCAATTACAATAAGAAAACGAATCCAAACTCGATCTTTATGGAACCAACAAATGAGGAAGAA
This sequence comes from Limonius californicus, assembly GCA_014611495.1. Taxonomy (NCBI): domain Eukaryota; kingdom Metazoa; phylum Arthropoda; class Insecta; order Coleoptera; family Elateridae; genus Limonius; species Limonius californicus. The sequence goes on along the minus strand of JABXWE010102731.1, from coordinate 21,744 downwards.
GTAATCAAGATTATCAAAAATCTAAAAATAGGGAAAGCACCTGGTCTGGACAACATAACAACAGAAGTTTTAAAACAAGCCGCAGAAATAATAGCTCCCCCGCTGTCAACTCTTATTAATAAAATAATAGAATCTGGTATCTGTCCTACAGCATTCAAAACAGCCGTGATAAAACCAATTTATAAAGGCGGAGACAAAAATCTTGCAGAAAACTACAGGCCTATATCACTCACATCAAACATGGCAAAAATTTTTGAAAAAGTTATTCAATCTCGAATAACAAAATTTATTAAAAAATATAGTATAATATCGCCAAATCAGTTCGGTTTTCAAACAAACAAATCCACACAAGATGCGATAGCTCTACTAATAAGTGAAATACAAGCAGCACTAGATGACAGCAAACCAAATCTGGCGATCTTCGTCGATCTAGCTAAAGCATTTGATACTGTCAACCACAAACAACTCCTAGAATGTCTTGACAACATAGGAATACGTGGAATAGCAAATAAACTATTTGAAACATATTTGAAAAATAGACCACAATACGTGAAAATCAGCAACGTCATAAGCAGCAAAACTGAGGTGGAGTACGGAGTACCTCAAGGAACTGTGCTAGGACCAATACTGTTCACAATTTACGTAAACGAATTATTTGAGTTACCAACAAGTGGAAAAATCATAGCGTTTGCTGACGACACGGCCATATTATACAAAGACAACACATGGGGAAATCTAAAACAAAAAGTAGAAACGGACCTCCTACTGCTTAAAAACTGGTTTGATCATAAACTGTTAACAATCAATTTTAGTAAAACAAAATATATGCCCTTCACATGTCGAAATCAGAATACTCCAATATATAATACTCTAACCATCAACAGTCACAACAATACCAAAATAGAAATCAACCAAACAGAAAAAATAAAGTACCTAGGTATACATATAGATTCAAATTTAAGATGGAATAATCAAGTGGAAGATCTAATAAACAAATTACGACAAGTTCTTTTTAATTTTAGAAATTTAAAGCATATACTCCAAATAGAAAATTTAAAAACAGTGTATCATGCACTAGTAGATTCCCTGCTTCGCTATGGTATAATAGGATGGGGCTCTGTAGCGAGAACACACTTACAGAAACTGGAAGTCGTACAAAAACGCTTCATAAAAATCATGCTTGATAAGCGTAATAATTACCCAACCACTCTTTTATACTCAGAATCAAAAATACCCTGTTTACGTGTAATGTACTTCCAAAGTATAATAACTCGACAATATAAAAATAAAAGTGAGTTAAAAAGAATAGAACATCCACATAATACCCGACACAAAATGAAGAAAAATAGTGAAATAATTAGGGTAGACAAAAAAATAGGACAGAAATCCATCAAGTTCTTAGGGCCGAGACTATTCAATATAATACCACAAGAAATTAGAGAAATTAAAACATTAGGTAAATTTACGAATAAAGTAAAAAGTTGGATAAGAGAAGGTAGGCAGCTTATTGTTACAACGATTGAAACGTTCCTATAAAAAAGTTTAGATTTATTAATATAATTATACTATTTTATTTAGGTTGTAGTCTTACTGTTCTTATCCTTTTCACTTTACTTTACCATTTAGATGTGTAGTGCAATAAAATAAACTGTGCAATTAAATAAACAATTTTAGTTGATAAGACTGATTAGATTAAGTATAACAATTAAGAGAAATGTTACTTTAGACTTAGTTACAATCCAACAGCTCACGCACAAGCACAGCTTCTGTGAGTTTTTTTGCGTTAGCAATACTAGTTTATTTAAAACATTACCGACTAGGACAAAATAATCTAATGATCTGCCAATTGTAAAATGTTGTTACAAAACAAATAAGTTGTATAAATGTTGTTTTTTTAATGTTTGAATAAACCTTATTATTATTATTATTATTATTGGTTTGGGAACCTACGTTGATACAAATTATTTTTGATCGTACTACAAGCCTCTTAAACATTTAGTTCGTTTTTTGCACACTCCGTACAAAAATAGAATGTATCCTAATAAATTAATTCCTTCATAAAACATATGAATTCTGTTCCAATATTCTTCTAAAATACTCACCCCAAAAACATTATCGCCTGCTGCAATAAGACTCATAGCACTATGAATCGAAATTTGTTTCAAAATATGTTGCATTCTATTTGATTCAGATTCATCGCTTATTGCCAGCTGTTCCTCAAGCAACTTTGCAAAATTTAAACCGCTTGCTTGTAAGTACTCATATGTTCCTTTCACCAAAATCTTTCCCTCGTCCAAAATAACTATTTGTTCTACATGTTTTAAATATTGTAACTGATGAGTCACTAAGACAACAACTTTGTCTTGTAAATAATTGTTAATACATTCGTCGAAGAGGTGCTTGCCGACTTGAGTATCTACTGCAGATAAAGGATCGTCCAATAAATAAATGTCGGCCATTTTATAAACAGCACGGGCAAGATTTACTCGAGCCCTCTGGCCACCACTCAGTGATATTCCTCTCTCCCCGACAATCGTTTTATCTCCATAGGGCAGAAGAGAAAAGTCACGGGTTAATGCACAAACCCTTACAACATCACGATAACGATTCTTGTCATATTCTTGTCCAAATAATATATTCTGCCTTACAGAGCCTGTTCGAAAAAGTATTTTTGTCAATTAAGTAGCAAAAAACATCCATAAGTGATTATTATTACTACCTGAAAAAGCATATGCAATATTACAAGCTGTATTGGATAGAAACATATCTATATGCTTATTAAAGTCAGAGTTATACAGTGTTAGCAACAAAATTTTCTATAAGGATTAACCGAGGCAAACATACCTTGTGTTATTACTGCCCAGTCATAGTCAAGATATAACCAAACTACAGCAAAGTCACGGCCAAGTCATGGCAAAGCCATGGTCAAACCATGGCCAAGCCATGGCCAAACCATGGACAAGTCATCGCCAAACCATCGCCAAGTTATCGCCGAGCAATGGTTAAGCCACAGACACGACATTGCCAAGTCATAGCTAAGTGTAGCCAAGTCATAGTTTATAGCATTTCATACTTATTAGAGTATAATTCAGTTGCTACATTACTGTTTACTCTAGAATACACAATATTTATTTCTGAATGTATAAGCTAACCTCCGCAGATATTACGATCTTTGTATAAGTTCCTGTTCCTTGATCTTTAGTAGGTACCCAATGAAAGTATATTCCACCGGAGTGGAATCTACAGTTTTTTTAACATGTTTAATAAATGGTAAAGTACAGGCTATCTGTACACATCACTACATTGAAAGATTTCCTTCACATTTCAAAATAGCAGTATTTAATCTAAATAAAAAACTGTTTACAACAACAACTGTGTAGATTAATGAAAATGCACACTGTTTGCCATAGTGTTGAAAACATACTTCAAACATAATAATAAATTACATATTATTATTATTATTACTACTAAATAATGTTTAAAAACAATTAAGTAAGAATCTGTACTTTTGTAGCTACCACACCTTAGTTTGGTGTACAATGAGAAACGTTTTGGGTTTAAATTGGGTCTATCTTCTCACTATGTCTGGAATTCACTGAGCAATAAGTAAATCAGAGTAAGAAGGGCCGCTGAACAAAAAAAAATTAACACGATGTTAAAGTTGCTTGTTTCTTGTATGATGCACAGAATACATAAGTTGTGAGGTTATGTTCCGCTTTGTTAGTATGCCAAACAGAAAAAAAGCCGCGCGATATGTTGTGCTATAAATTAGACAATTTTTAAAGATTCTTTTAGATCATAATGGATTATAGTTTGTATTTAATAAGCGTAGGAAGCACGTTTTAATGCGAAGAAAACAATATAGTACGTGCAGTGTGCATTTTCTTAAATCTATCTAGCTGTTTTTTTCTAACCATTCAATCTGGACAATATTAGGTAATACAAAAAGTGGTTTACAATAAGTGTGTTTATTTCTAACTTTTCTAATGTGGATAATAAAGCAGAGTTGTTTTGTACTTTCGTGAAAATTACTGTCTTTTGATCACGAAAAGTGAATTGGATTAGATCGAAGTTACAATGTTTATTATACTTCTATTGCACATTTTAAATCAATCTAAGCCGTGCTTTTACCAACGCTTGTTCGATAATTGTTTTCTTTTACGTGGTACCCTAAACATTAGAAGATTGAGCTCCTTTATAATTTTGTTTAATTCCATCAATATAGTAAATCAATATGCATCGTAGAACTATGAAAACGTTCAACCGACAACCTCTATGCAGGAGCCTGTTTGAAATTATTTTGTGAACTATGCTTAAGCTAATAATGAATAATAACTACCTAATTATTAATTCCTATAATTTTTTATTAATAAAAGACTCGATCAATCGCCTGTGCTAGCGTTTTAAATTCGGTGGCTTTTTACTCGAGTTTTTCTAATTTGCAATATCACTGAAATATGAACGATTGAAGTAATCAACATATTAATCCCCAAGTGATTAAAACACCACGGGTGCTTTATCTCAAACCCAGTCTACTCTACATTCCGTACAATTAAAAAAACCATATATTATACGTAATCCTACGTTGGCATACAAAATAATCAATCTAAAGATATGAACAGTATTACAATTGATCGATCATATAATACGGATAAGACCAAGGACAACACGAATGAACAAAGTGATTCAAACAAGCGTGGGAGTCATGTACTATCCCCTACTACACTCATAGAAGCTAAAGAAGAAAGATAAATTTATTTGATAGTTATCAACTAGTACAGCACAACAATTCTCTAAGCCAGGAATCTACAACTCACAAAAACGAAACACTACTCAGCCCGATAGCGAGCACCACATGGACATAGATGCAGATATCCTGACGCAAAACAAGAAAACTGCAATTCCAGCTATTTAGGCTAACTCTCAAGAAATGTGGCGGTAGCTGAGTTGGTAGAGCGCTCGCTTTCTGAATAAAATGTCGATTCTGGCTTGGGTTCGAAACCTAAGCATTACTATGCAGATTTATAAAAATCTTGTCTGCAACCCACAACACATAATTTCCCAATCCGGCTTGCAACTGTGAAGTATTAAAGCTAAAAAACTTCTCTGGAAATTTTATCGCTCGGATTCGATGTTAAACTGTAGGTCCCCCGTGTTTCTACCTCAGCGCTGAGGAGAAACACGTGGCAGACAAGAGGCTTATGCTCAGCAGTGGCATAAAAAGGCTGTCAATGATGGTAAAGAATGACTGAAAAATATTAAAATGGTATCTAAAAGTTCACTACAATGTGTAGAGGCCAATTCCTACGTATAAATCTTAACACCACGAAGACTACAAGTCACTAACGGAATATTATAATCTTCAAAAAATAATACACACTTTTCAATTACCGATCACAAATAAGATATCCGTAATAATTAAAAATATCCGCACTTCTATCACAACCGCTAAAGTCAAAATTGAACTAAAAAATGCCCAACCACACATCGCAGTGGCACAGAATCTGCGGCATTATTTCTTATCCGCAGTTTCGCAGTTTTCCCCGCCAGGAACATCTCACCGACCTCAGCTGGATTCGAACCCGCGTCTCTTTGATCTAAATGCAAGTGCGCTAATACTAGATCACCGAGGCCGGCGACTAGATGAGTAATGGATGAGATGGAAGGATATTGTTAAAAGAACAGCAGAATTTAAGTGATACAAAGTCGCATAAGAAAAGTACATTTTAAAGTGAGATGAAGATTACCTGCAAATAACCAAGGGTCTTGAGCAGCATAAGATATAACACCATTGGCATGCATGGTCCCTCTAAACGGATGTATTTCTCCAAGGATCATGTTAAGCAAACAGCTTTTTCCAGACCCAACTTGTCCTATTATTGCTGTCAGTTTACCAGGTACAATGTCTACAGTAATATCTTCCAAGCATACGTCGTCATCGAACCGAGCCCATGCATTCGTAATGGAAATAGATCTGGGCATTAACAACCGCTCGGGTGCCATATCCCTGTCTAGCTTGTACTGCCGCCTGGTTGGTTTTACCCTCCAATTGGGGTCTATTGGAGTGGGATCACCGACATCTGTTTCTTCTGTTAGCAAAAATTTACGTATTCTGGTAACTGCTACCGATGCCTCTGCAACCTAAAGAAATCCACTTAATTTGGGTTTTGTGTTTTGTATGCTCCTTAAAGAGGAAAATTGCCCCAAAATGTAGCCACCAAGATTTTTTTTTCCAATACAAAAGATTTCTTTGAAATATTTGTATCAATAAAGTATACCCATCTGTATGTAAATCGACGCTACGAAAATTTGTTATCATTTATAGTTTTTCAAGTTCAGTTATATTACAGTTTGGTATTTAAGAAGAGATTAGTTTCAACTAGATGATTCGACAATCTCCATAAAATAGAGTTACCTTTATTGTAACACCATTTTTAGATTAATTGTACAAAAATGTTCATAATTCTCTACTGAAGACAATCTCCATCAGGAACACAACTACACTACTTAACCGTAAATTATCTAAAGTAACTTTAACTGAGGTAAATTTTTGAAAATGTGAGAGCAAGTCAACAATGGAAATTTAATGATTTGAATTCCGTTGATGTGAACAAGTCTAAAGATTAGACTTGCGTTGATTTGATAAGAAAGAAGTCTAAGAATTATTGACTTCGTAAGGAGCAAGTCTAATGACAACACTGGCATTGTAGACTTGGTGAGCAACAATTCCAATGATAAGACTTGTTCAAAGGATTGGACTTACGTTGCTGATTTGATAAGGAACCAGTCTAAGCACTGTTAAATTGGTGAGTAGCAATCTGATGATAAGACTTGCATTATTGACTTTATCAGAAACAAGTCTAAGGATTAGACTTGCATTGGCGACTTGGTGAGGAACAAATTTAATAATTAAGCTTGCATTGTTAACTTGATAAGAAACAACTATAAGGATTAGAGTTACATTGTTGAGTTGATGAGCGTCAAGTCTGAGGATTAGACTTGCATTGTTGACTTGATGAGAAACAAATTTAGTAATTAACCTCCCATTGTTAACTTGATGAGCAACAAGTATAACGATTAGAGTTACATTGTTGTGTTGATGAGAGTCAAGGCTGAAGATTAGACTTGCATTGGCGACTTGGTGAGGAACAAGTCAAATAATAAAATTTGCACCCTTGATTCGTTCAGCAACAAATCTAAGAATTTGATTTAGATAGTAAACTTAATGAACCACAAGGCTGTGGGCTGAGGTTACATTGTAGACTTGATATAATGCAAGTTTACTTATAAGACCTATTATTAATTTAGTGAGGAGGGAGTCATATAATGAAACTAGCATTGGGAACTTACTGAACAAGTTTGATAATAAGGCTCCCATTAGTAACTTGCTTGAATGCAAGTCTAATGTTAAGAGGTTTATTGTTTGCTTAGTTAGAAGCAAATCTAAGGTTTAGCCTTGCATTGTTGATTTGTTAAGCAGTTACTCCTCTTAGATTTACCTTAGCCAAAATTGCTTTAGATGATTTTATTAGAATATCTACTAGGATGGTTACTTAACTGACGAAAAACGTATTAAGGTTTTATAGATGTTTGGATGATAAGGGGTTCTCATAAGTGTTTATAAACTGTGACAACCAAATGATAAAGGTTCATGTTTAAAAGGAAATTTAGACAATATGGTAAACATTTCATGATCTTCCCTTATCAGGAATGCCGTTGATGAGATTGTGTTATTTTAAAAACATACCTGTGCAACGCCCTGAGGAAAATATACCGTCATTGTTTGCCTCAAAATTTGATAATAAGAAATTATAACGAAAACCTTCTCTGCGGTAATATTATGACCCATCAAAACATACGACGTCACAGTAAGAAATATTGCAAATCGAGTGGTAAACATAATAAAAGACATTATTATGCCTCTGATGTACGACGTATGCTTCAATACATTTATTTCATGTCTAAAAAAAGTTTAATCAACTTGGATACTTAGAAATTAGTTCATTTGAATCTTACTGCCGTGCTTTGTAAATTAGCGAAGAAAATGCATATTCCCATGTGTACATTTTTATAACTTGCATTCCTTGAATGATTTCATTCATTTGTCTTACCCTGTCATCTGTACGTACAGCCGTTCTGTGCCTCAAATACGTTGTACGATGACCAAGGTATGCTTTAAAATAATCATGTGCTTATCACAATGTAGAAAATTATTGCACTTAAGCTTACCCTGCATTGGTATGAATCCTATTATGGCTAGTATTCCAATTACAGCAGACAAATGCATTTCCCTGTACATAAAATACAGCACAAATACAACTTGTGCGGGGCTGATCCACAGGTAATGGAAAAAGAGCGGAGCTATATCAAATCTGTTAACATCATTTGACATTAAGTTGACAACGTTTCCAACAGTTTTGCCACCAAGTGAACCTAAGTTGATACGTAGTGCCTGGAAAATATATAACAAGTTAGAATACACACACCGGAAGGATATTTTTACAAAATCATAAAATAAATTGTGTATCATTTACGTTGTGCATTTAACGTTATGTATCAGTTGAAATGCTCAAGGCAGAATAGTTTGTTGTGGAAAACACGAGAAAACGGCAACAACAACTTTCTGTGATTAACCAACGCGGACATGATATGAAGTATTAAAAATTAGTTTTCTTTTGACTTTTTCGCAAATTTACCAGTTTTCCAAATTCTTCCTTGGAGACGTAGCGGAACCAGGCGTTGATAACAAATTCGATTAAACCAATTTTTTTTTCGAAATGACGTCAGTTATCCTTTGCTACAAGTTTTGAGAATAAGGTCTGGGGGTTGCGCAAACCAATCCATGCTTTCGATTTTATTATTAGACATTCAAGATTGAACCACTTTTACTCTATGGCAAGATGCATTGTCATTCTAGAAAATAAACCTTTTCCCTCCAAACAAATCGTTCGCACTAGGAAACATCCTATTCTGCAGTACTTCAATGTATTTTGTAGGATTCAACGTCCCAGAGGCGTGCAGTCAACCAACTCCGTCGGCAGACATGCACTCCTAAGCGATAATAGCCGTTGGGCGTTTTATTGTTGGAAATACCTCCGCATTTTGGTGAAAATTCTTCACTAGGAAACCTTCTGGCATACGTATTACCAGCATGATTATTTGAAAGTGAATTTATCACTCAATAGCGTCTTTTTCCATTGATATGGTGTTCAGTGACGGTGTTCCTCTGCCCATAGCAAACGGTTGAGGTTCTTACGCACTCCACATGCCTGGAGTTTTATTAATTAATTAGATTTACGAAGTCTTATTCTCACAGTAGATGTACACAAACTCAAATCAGCTTCTGACTGTAATTTAGTGAGTTCTGTGGTTCTGTGGAATTGAGGCTCCCTCTTATCATCATCTCTAGCGGAGGATATTTTTGGTTAGCCACTCCGGGGTTTATCTTCCAATTTTTAAATTTAGGCATGTTCTTAATTACATGACGGTTGATTCAATACACTGCACTTTATTAGCGATTTCACGAGTGAAAGCTCTTTCATTATGATGAAAAATGATTGCATATCGCTTTTAGTCGTATTTGATCTGTTTCTTCTGCGAAGATATGATACAACTTTAAAAACATGTAAATCTCAAATAAATGACTTACATTCAGTGCAGGGTATATCTAGTTAGAATACAAAAGGTATTTTCCATACAAATGAGTTTTAAATTCGTATTAGGTAATTTCCAAAATCCTCGTTATTTTTCAGAATAAGAGATACAGATTAAGGAATTTAGGCAACAATCTATTTCCATTTTTCTAAAGAATTCCAAGATTAGATAAACTAATGACATAGCAGTGCTATGATATTTAATTTATACGCTTTGATGATATACGACATTTCCACACTGCGGTACATACACAGATACATGATAAGTAAAAAATATAGTTCATCGGATAAAGAACAAAGCATGGAAATAAGCTCATGCACAAGTACACAACTGTAAAGGGAACACGCGGTTGAACCAAGCGTGGAAATCCTTAAGGACCATGAGCGTCGATAATATCGGTACTGGCAAGATACATATTATTGGAATGAACTACTAGAAGAGAACAGAGAAATGGTATATTAGCAGAAAAGGAAAGAAAATTGGGATCAGATATATGCAAGAACTTAATGGCATTACTGAAGACGAATAATGAAACAGATCGCTGAAATAAAGGAAGGAAAGGCTTCAGGACCTGGGAAATATACAAACAAAACTTATAGTAAATGATTCATTACTAGTATTTACAATTCTGCCTGCACGTTCAACAGATGTTCGAAGGAACAGTAGGTACCTTGTAAATAGAAGAGGGCCTACATAACGTCTATATACAAGAAATGAAATCAGATAGAGTGCAAAAATTACAGAGGTACACGCGTCATAAATATACCAGAAGCGCTATATGAGAGAATTCTGAAAAAAAAATACAAGGAGAAATATCGGTTTATGATAGAATAAAGAATTTAACATTCATAGATCTCCACAAAGCTTCCCACAGCTTGGCACTAAGCAAGATGTGGGAAAGCATGGAAAAGGCTAATATTAAATAGCGCATTCAAAAATCTATACATAAAATGTGCTAGCCGTAAAAAGATTGGTAGGCGATTATCAGAGAAATTGAAAATATTGAATATTTCATAGCGCTGCATCTCTTTAAGATCTATTCCGAAGTAGCTTTGAAAGAATGTGAAAGGAAATGTTATGGAATACGCATTCCCACTGGAAATAATATGGTGATCACATTATTGTTCGCCGACTACCAGGTGGTGATATCGACTGACGAAGAAGACTCCCAGTACAGTCCAAAGAACAAGTGACGACCTAATAACAAACAAGTTTATTACTAGCAGCTGCTAGAAATATAAATATATAGGCGTCATTTCTTGGGCTTCTAGGAACAACCAAGAAGATATTAACAACAAAATTACTCAAGGGAAAAGAGTAATAGACTCTCTTACGGAACGACAAGATAGCAAGAGAAACGAAAACTACCATACATAAGAGCATATTAGAGAATATTTGGATGTACTGCTGCGAGACCTGGGAATTTTTTGATGAAATAAATAAAGAATGAGTGTGGAGATGGACTACTGGTATAGAAGTTGTGGCATTTCCAAGCTCCAACACATCCCTAACGCGATGAGAGCAAGAATACAAACCGAAGGAATAATAATAGATACAACTGAAATGAAAACAGTTCTTTGGTATGTATGTATATTTGTAAAGAATAAACGCCGCAGGTTGAAAAAATGAGGTAATCTAAGACGTAGATGGAATTTACGTCCAGGGAGTAATGAGATCAGAAGACCTTCAAGATTAAGACTGGAGAGATCGTGCTACGTGGTACTTGGGAAGCCGGAAAAAGTTTGGGCTGTAAAAAATTGCATATTTGGAATAGCTACGAAAATTCTTTTTATTGTGATTTATAATCAATTTGTGGCAGTATTTAACTTTTTATATTTATGCAACTTCCCTACATATAATTATTAGAAATTGATTTTAACACGCACCTATTAAGTTATACATAAGCCCGTTAATTTCAATTTCTTGTTGTTCATATAATATGTCTATATGGGTGTTATTGACGAATAATTATGTGATTGGTTTACGCTAGTGGAGTCAATAACGCGGCCCGCAAGACCTTAGAGTGCGGCCCGCGGCCCGAAGCTTGAAGTAGATTCTAGCAAATAAAAAAAAATAAAAAAATATAATATACATAACATTGTCAATTATAGCAGTATCTTGTATGTTCGTTTGAATTTGCCGCTTCATCTGAATTAAAGTCTTATTTTAATTGCCGCTCCGCAGTCGATTATTATTTTATTATTTTCAAAGATTAATTTATGGGAGGCCACTTTTTCGCAACTTAAGGAACGCTTGACATGTATGTTTAGTCTGTATATGCCGACCGAAAACAGTTCTTAAAACCCTTGTCTGCAGAATGATCGGCAGTTCCACGTGCAAAATTTTGTTCTAGAATTCTTGCACCATATTTCGCCATAAGCTGAAATCTTCCAGCTGTTGGAGATTCGCGTTGCGTTTTCTCGGCAGTCGATTTAACATCTCCTTTCGACTCGGTTGCTTGCGAAGATCTCAGCGCCGAAATCAAATACTGCAGGGGTGGCTTGGGTTTTCGATGGATGTCCAGCGCGTGAATTTTCATACCGCTGTGTCAGATTTAAAGAAACACGCTGGATTTAACCCTTGGAAGGCAATTCATTGCGAATTTGCTGATCGCTTTTGGCGGATTAATATAGAACCCCTTGCTGTGACCCTCTGGATGTGCCGTTGCTGCAACAAACGCGTTGGGAGTTTGTGCGGCGAATATTTCGTTCCTGAATTTCCCGTTATCCGAATAAAGTCTTGGCCCGTATCGTTGTCACAATCGTGATCCAGCTTTCAGGGGCATGCCTGCGATTTTTGTCTTCGAGGCCTAAGAACACCCCAAATTGAGAAGACTAAGGTAAAACTTGTTATATATGTTGTTGTGAAAAATTGTTCCAAGATTCATTTTATTGGGTGAAAGTGCTGAACCCCTTTTCTTGATGTAACGCAAAGCGACCTTCAGTCGCCAGTTGATATTATTTGTTAATTCTGTGGTTTAGTAAAGTAAATATCGCAAGCCACTGACGGCGAGCTCTTTCGTTCGAACTCCCCAAACTTCCCTGTTGTCCAACTACAGTTAGTACCATTTTGATTGTATTTTTTTGTATTATGTGTCACCAATCTCAAACAATAGAGCTATATTTGTCTTAAAATTCACCATATCTTTTATTTCGGTGTATTTTTATTGTAAACAAGAGGAGGCACAATAAAGCCGAGTCCGATTCTCCGATTCCCGTAAGCTGCTGGCTTCTCAGCCTTACACGAGAACCTGCAATCAGCCGTGATTTGAAAGGTGGTGCCCACAAATTTTTACCTATTCTGTACAAAACTACGGTCGATTTCCCTCCCTTAAGCGTTTCTTGTGATCGACCCCTACTTCTCTGAGCTAAGCCGAAGACACTTCCATCTTTCCTGTTACATTTAACAACTATATTAACATTTGATTATAATATCTAAAATGAATGTATTTTTTAAAGTTTATTTTTTCAATTTTTGTAAATTTTTTAAAGAAAAAATATATGTAAAATATAAATGAGATATTTTCGAATACACATTATAGCATATGACGCAATATTTGCTTATATATTGCTCAAAATTCTAGAGCAAATGCTTGTAAAGGCAAACAAGCTGCAGGCCGCGCTTACCTGATAATGCTGGATGTAGTTCCCAAAGGACGACTCGGTCTAAGCCGAAAGTCAATTGTAATATACAATATGTATATTGAAAAAAACTCATGAATTTAGAATAGGTTAGTATACAACCGCAACGGCATTATTCATTAGCAACCAACCTTCCGATAAATAAGAGAACAGCAAGCAATTCTCATTTTCATTCCAATATGCATAACTGCCATCATATACGGATGCAGGACCATTACCGCAATACCACTACAGAAAATAATACCACCAGCATATAGGTACGCTTCCGATTTTTGGATTGCACACTGATTTGGTGTCCAGTAGTAAAGGACCCGCCACAAATACATGGGATGACGAGGGCTGTTGTAAAATGTGGGACAGATATTTGCTGGACTGTAATTAATCATATACTTACGGAATTTTGTTGAGAGCGTTTTCGGGATTAAAATATCGTAACAGAAGACCAATAAAAAGGGGTTGATTCATTCTGCAACAGAAATCCGTTTAGTTGAGCTTTGCCATTTGAAAGCATCCGTTTGAAATACCTTATACCTATTTCCATCGAAGCAAGTACCAGTCCATATAGGAGAATATCTCGAAAGAAACATTTAAATATAACTTTGTTCATACTGGGTAGCTCTCCACATGCTCTCGCATTATCTACTTCGCGAGACCATATTACAGAAATTTTACTACCCAGGTTGGACGACTTATGCTCAGGAAGTGGCTTAGTGAGATCGGACTCGTTTAATTCGCATCTTTTTCCCAACCGAAAAATTTGCAAGGTGTACCTAAAAATATTGATAATGAAAATTAAGAAAACTGTCTAAAAGGTAACATAGAAGTGGTCATGGGCTAGAGGTCAATGTGTAAGGCTTTTACGGTAGACCTCCGAGTTTCAAGTTCCAGCATTAGAACATCAGATTCTTAACGACCTTTCTTACGCACAAGACAATACAAAAGTTTCTTCCTAATAACTCTTCTTTGGAGCAGAAGAGTTTGTACCGCTGGCGGTTTGGAGCCCACTTTAAGCTGTAGGTCCTCTATGTATGTGGTACTTTAAAACGCGCACCATAAGCACAGCAGAGAAGATTGCTATGCATTAAAAAAATAAACAGCTCAACATACCAGAAAGTTAAAGCAGAGAGCCAGCCCGCTTTCCGTCTAGGATTTTCGGGTTTCTGTTCGTCAGCTGAACTGTGCTCTCGCCTCATTTAAGACCCTAAAGGATAACTACTTAAATCTAACTAAATAAAAAGGTTCTTTCTTCTAAAGAGAATATTGTCATTTCTAAAATTTGCAAGTAATGACATTTAAGGATTATTTTGATGTTTTGTCTCGACAATAAAATCAAGTTGTTATGTTTCAAAGTTATGTTTTCTTGATTTTATGGCTCCATTAAACGGCTAACGAATTCAATAGTGGCACGTAGCGTCGCAATTTTCATAAACAATGGCAACATGTGTATGTGTCATACTCAGATAAATACTTGGTGCGAATTGTCCAGCAATAAAAATAGGCATATTCAAGCAAGGCGTATTTTGCTCAGAATCAACATGAGTGCATTGGATTCTCCATGTAAAACGTTGGTGAAGCAACTCTACCAAGAAGTCGTCCAAGAGGTTATAGAAAACTTACAAGAAAATTTCGTAGAGGAAGGCATCGACCAGGATGTCATTCAAGAATTGAAACGTATCTGGCAATCAAAAATTCTCGCTAGCAAAGCAGTAAACCCTGCTCATCAGCCCCAAACCCAAGCAGCAGATAATAAAAGCGTTCCGGTCCAAATTGTCCTACCAGCTCAACCTCATAGTAATGCCAAGCAAAACGTGCTAATCGTACATGTACCTGCTTTTGCTCTGCAGAGCAATCAGCTCTACAACGTTCTAAGTGGACCCGTAATTACTGCCACCATGAGTCTACCACAGCCACTGGCTGCCTCTGTATTGCAGCAACACATGAACGCGGCATTTATGAGTCGACAGCACGCTGTTATTGGTGATTCAATGGTGAACAAAGCTGTGGTACCAACTGGCACGGGATGTGATGCGAATTGTTTTAAAGACGCAATGAAAAGCAAGTTGGTGCAAATACAATGCAAACCCAGCACAAGTGGAATGAGCCAGCAGAATTTGCACAGAAATCAGTGGCAAGGGTGTAGTAGTTCAGAAAAAAGAGAAAGTGTGGATGATGATGAAAAATTACACAAAAACAAAAAGAAGAAGTTAGAAACTCCCATAAATAATTAATGAATTATAAAATAATTATGGTAACTAAAATAATAAACGTTGTAGATTAGTATAATTTTTTATTTAACATGTTTTAGTAACAAATAGTAGACCTTATCTTTATTTCGATTTTAACAAAGGGTAAGAACGGAGAAACGAAGCGTTAAGGTTGTTGCATGAAAAATGCAAACATTAAGAAAAACAAAAACGCTTTAATTTAATATATATAGACTACCGAAAGCGCAAGCAGGAGAAACTATACCAGTAGTATTAAACTAAAGTACCGTAAACACTAAAGAGCATACATAATGTATTTGAACCCACTGGTGCAAAAACGGGATAAGGTACATTTTGTAAATTATACAGGAGAAGCAAAATAAAAAAAATTTTTTTTTGGTCAGTTTTTGTGTTATATGACAAATTTAATGTGTTTTTGGTAGTCTAATTTTTGTTTTGCAAAATAACCACGTTTTTTTAACTTTTTAACGATTTTTTACGTTTCGGTGCAAGAAAGGGATTTGTGCAGTTTAATTTTTTCTGTGAAGGAAAACATCCTTAACAGTTTACTCTAAAGAATCAAAAGGAAAGAATAAAGAAGTAAGTCGATTAAGTAAGTTTTATTAGTTTCTTGATTACAGAAGTTGTATCAGAAAAGTACAAGAACATAAAAAATATTATGAAAAATCTAGGAAAACAAAAATAATATTGTGTTATTCCAACTCATCTTCTTCGTCATCGCTTCCTTCTGTCCCAGAGTCATTCAACACAGGTTTGCGCATCAGATTTCAAAGACTTGTAATAATCTAACTCATGTACTGGAACATATTCTTCTGCTAAGACCATGACATTTTTATATTTTGCGTCTTTTAACGGCAATTTGGAGATATAACAAAGTTCTTCAACGTTCAGTGTTGGTTTCTGATTAGGTTTTAACATTAAGAATTTCGACAAAGAAGCATCGGTTGATGGAACTTTCGGAAGAGGCATGTTTTGTTGAAAATCAAAACATAAACTTTCTACTTCGTCTGTTTTTTTGGCTTCTTCTGCTTTTTCCTTCAATTGTGCATAAAACCATTCAGCCTTTCGTACATGTACGTCTTTCTCTCTTTGCAACTGTAATTTTTGTTCATTATCGGTCATTCCGTTTATCTTGTTTTGCAGTATATCACATTTTTTACAGGTGTCTTTTCTTGCGCGACCAAAGCTCATGTTAAAATTTTCTCGAAAATATCTGCAGTAGTAGTCATAAGAAACTTTGGGTTTGCGTTTTATTCCAATATTGAGATTCTCATAGTGCACTGGTTCGAATTTTTTCAAGTATAGTGTGTGCATTATGGACATATTAAGGTCCGCTGATAAATAATATCTTTTGCTTGTGTTGCGACTATAGTGTGATACTTGACGTGGAAAGCTATTGATATGGTCCTCCACTTGCTTTATTATTTCTGTAAAGGTGGCATTTGGTCGGATGTGATGCGTTCCCCTACGATCTGTAGGAGGTGTAATATTTTTGGTCATATGTGTAACAATTAGTTCAAGTCGTTTTTTCCCAATACCATGACACAACATATTGCCATTTTACAAACATCTACGTTCTTGCTAGCTACACTTCTGAGCTAAAATAATTATTTTAAATTATATTAATAGGAAGATGGGAAATAATGCAGTACATACCTTGTACTTGAAGCTGAAGTTTCTGTTAAATGAACCGGCACGGGATTTTCTACGCCTTGTTACAGAACCAACTGTAATCAACCCTGCCAGATACGAATCTTGTTTTTCCTTTTCGGCCAATTTATTAAATGATACAAATATTTGTTCTTTTTCTTCGTCACTAAATTTTGCAAGGCATTTTTTACAACATTTACAATCGGCAATCTGCTGTCGTTTTGGCATAACTTTTCCGTTATATCCTGTATATTCTTCGCCTGCGGTTCTCTTCTGTTTTCGAACATTTCGTTCCCACAAACGCACTTGCCTTTTTCTTTTCTTTCCTCGAACTGCATTACTCTTTTCCCCACTTGATCCAGCAGTATTTTGGTCATTTTGTTCATCGGAACTTTCGGAGGCATTTGACGGTATAAAATCGCTACTTGTATCCATATATGGTTCGCTTTCCGATTCATTTGCCGACATTATTTCACATTAACAATAGATCTATTTCATTACGCACTAGAACAAAGCACACTCATTACCGATCTGTTAGTTATGGTGTGATGTTACGAAGTAAGTTGCCGCGAATATATCCGAAAACAACCGACCAAATTTCGGTGCAAGAACGGGACATGTAAATAAACTTATCCCGTTGATATGTGACTTGACGCTATAACCTCCCAATAATACAGGATACTTATCCCATTCTTGCAGTATACACGGAAACCACGTTTTACAACAATATTATGCACAAATATCGTTTTTGCAAAAAGTGTAACATATCCCGTTTTTGCACCAGTGGCTTCAATTCATATAGCATTTTTTTAAATTTTATGCGTATTTTTAAGAATTCTGCATATTTCAGCATTTTTAATCAAATTATTATGCAATTTTGCATAATTTACCACTCAGAAACACAGCAGTAAAAAATATTTAACTAAAATCGTTTTCAAGGAATTAGAAAATGTTAATAATGTATAACAATATCTAGATTCATCAATGAAAGTTTAACAAACTTTTTCCTTCCCGATGCTGTACCTGTTAACAATATTTTATTAATGTTGTCAGATGCTGTAGCCTATATGATTAAGGAGGGTAGAAATTTAAAAGTATTTTATAACAATTTAATTCATGTTACCTGCTTAGCTCATGGGTTAAACAGAGTTGCTGAGGAAGTTAGGGTTCAATTTCCTATTGTAAATGAATTAATTAACAAGAAGGTGTTTGTAAAAGCTCCACTACGTATTAGAGCATATAAAGAAAAGCTTCCAAATACACCACTGCCTCCCATACCAGTACTTACAAGGTGGGGTACGTGGTTAAACGCGGCTATTTTTAATAATTTTGATAAAATTAAAAAATTAATTTTAGAGTTTTCTAATGATTCCGCAGCAATTTGTGCAGCAAAATGCGTTTTGCAAAAACCTGAACTGGTAGGGCAATTAGCATTTATTAAATCAAATTATAGTTCTCTTTCCGAAACAATTTTGAAGTTAGAAAAACAAGAACTATCGTTAACAGAATCGACTGATTTAATTTTAAGCATTAAAAAATGGCTAGAAACGTTAAAGGAGCAGTTGGAAAAAGCATTTCAGAAAAACTAAATGACGTTTTAAATAAAAATGAAGGTTATGAAATTCTTATCAAAGTATCAAAATTATTGCAACGGGAATTTTTGGATGTTGACCTGGCCCCTGATTTAATTGCTGTTTTAAAAAATGTCCCTATTACGTCCGTGGATGTAGAAAGAAGCTTTTCTACATATAAACATATTCTTTCCGACCGAAGGCAGTCTTTTAAAGTAGAAAATATTGAAAAACACATTATAATAAACTGTTTTTCTGCCTCAAACAATGTAAAAAATCTACCACTGTAAATCATGCAGTAACTTATTTTTTTTAAATGTTTATTGTTAATAATATATTATTATTATTATTGTCAGCCATTAAATCCCATTTTGAGCAAAGGCCTCCCCCATTTGGTTCCATAAGCTTCTATCATCTGTTATCTGCCACCAGTTCTTCCCAGCTGCTTCCTCGATCTCCTCTGACCATCTAGTGCTTGGGCGCCCTCTTTTTCTGCTGCCTTCACTTGGACACCATTTTGTTGCAATCGCTGACCACCTTTTATCTTTGATTCTTCCCAGATGCCCTGCCCACTTCCACTTTAGCACTTTGCACCTGTTTATTACATCAACTGTCCCTACTTTTTTATGGACATATATCCGTCACTTTTATTTTATCTATTAGTTTTAGTTTCAGGATAGAACGTTCCATTTTTGTTTGTGTAACTTTTAACTTCTTTGATTGTTTGTTATTTAGCAACCATGTTTGGGAGACGTAAGTTAAAACCGGAATAATGCACTTATTAAACACTTGACTTTTTAGTTTTAGTGGTAGGACGCCTTTGAAGATTTTCTTAAGTGACCAGTATTTTTTCCATGCCTTATCGATTCTTCTTTGAATTTCAATTTCTGTTCTCCCTTTGAAGGAGAGCGCCTGACCGAGGTAAATCACTTCATCTTGATGTTTAATCTCTTTTTCTTTGATTTTTATATTATCTACCACTCTGTTACTTAATAGGTTAGTTTTTTCAAAGTTTATAGTCAGTCCTATCTTTCTGTTATCATGTTTCTTAACATACTTTTACGTTCTGCAAACAGGACCACATCTTCTGCAAATTTTAGGCTGTTTAGTCTGTAATTTTGAATCCTCACTCCATATTTGTACCATTTCATATTCTTAAAGGCCTGCTCCAGTGCTGCTATAAACAGAGCTGGCACGAGTGGGTCTCCTTGCCTTATACCCCGCTGTAAATTAAATTCTCTGCCTGTTGTCTCCAATTTTATTTTTGCTGTTGTGTCTCGGTAGCTCTCTGCTATTAACCTCACATATTTTTTTGGGACTCCTTGCATTTTTATAGCCTCTATCATTGGTTCGTGCTCTATTGAGTCGAATGCTTTTTGAAAATCTATAAATGCCATGTGTATTGTTTTATTGAATTCTGTGTATTTTTCTATTATTTGATTTAATACTTGCAGGTGGTCTATGGTTGAGAAACCTCCTCTGAAGCCCGCTTGCTCTATAGGTTGGCCTTCTTCTATTTTGTTTTGGATTCTTGCTTGTATTATTGTCATGAATAGTTTGTATAGAGTTTGTAGCAGATTTATTGGTCTATAATTAATGATTTGATCCTTTCTACCTTTCTTATGCAGTAAAATAATTGTTGATTTTTTCCACTGTTCTGGGATCGTCTCCGTCAAAAGTATTTTGTTGAATAACTTCCTTATGAGATCAAGTATTTGAGGCGTAATGTTTTTTAGTTGTTCATTGGTTATTCCATCGTCTCCTGGAGATTTCTTGTTCTTTAGCTTTTGTAACGCTTTCCTGATTTCCCTTTTACTAATTTCTTCGTATATGTGTGTTTCTTCTTCCTCCTCTGCTATGCTGTTATGAATCTCCTCTTGATTGTTACTCCGGACGTATAACTTTTCGTAGAATTTCAGTACTTCCTCTATTATATCTTTTCTTTTTGAGTGTTTGTGGTTATTTTCATCTGTGAGCTCTGTTATCCAATTTCTGTTCCCAAATAGTTCCTGATTTATCCTTTTTGTCGAACCTGTATCTTCGAGTATTTCTATTATTTTTAGTTTCTCTGCTTTCCTTAGGTCTTTTCTTATCTCTCTTTTAGTTAATTTATTCAGTGCAGTCCACTCAATTTTATCTCTGGGTACATTACTGTTTTTTAGCGTTTCTCTTTTCCTTATCAGTTCAATAGTTTCTTTTGAGAATTTACTCTCATTTTCTATTTTTTCTTTTCTTGCTTTTCTTCTTGCTTCTTTGAGGATGTCTTCCAGTTTATTGTAGTGCTCCTGTACTTTTACTTCATTCCATTTAAATGTTTTGTTGGTTTCCATAATATTGTATAAGTTTTGTCTAAATATTTTTTGATTAAATTCTATTGATTTTTGTGTTTGATTGATTGATTGATCATCTTGATTCTCTCCAACTGCTTGTTTACTATAATTGTCGTTCTTACTAGTCTACGATCCGTACTGAATTCCAACTGACTAACTACTTCCGTTTTGTTTACAGCTTGTTTGTTATTTGTAAGAATGAAGTCAGTTTCATTTTTGTATCCATTTGGCGCGCTCTCCATGTCCATTTTTTTCCGCTTCTTTCCTTATAGAACGTGTTGGTAATGTACAGTTTCTGTTGTATGGCAAAACTTATCAAGATTCTTCCTCTGCCGTTCCTACATCCGAAGCCATATTTTCCTGTTATGATTCCATCTTCAGTAGCACGTTTTCCTACCTTGCTGTTGAAATTTCCTATTACTAGCATGTAATTTCCCTTTTCTGTTTCGACTGCTTGTTCGAGGGTTTCATAAAAGAGTTGAATTTCTTCTTCTGTGCCTGCCTCTGTAGGGGCGTAAATTTGTATTATTCTCAACGTGGTTTTGCTATTAATTTCTAGCTTTAGGACTGCCACTCTATCCGAATATCCTTGTATTTTTACTATTTTTTCTTTGAATTTACTGTTTATTAGAAAACCTACTCCTGAATATCCCTTTTTTAGACATTTGTAATA
>JABXWE010102730.1:0-22644 GCA_014611495.1 Limonius californicus | reverse complement strand
ACACAAGACGATAAGCAGTATAATTTTGAAGAGGTACAACAGTTCTGTTTCCTGGGAACGATAATAACTAGAAACAATGACTATAGTAAAGAAATAAACGCCAGAATAGCAGCTGGGAGTAGAAGTGTGGGTGCTTTGAGTGAGTTAATTCGGTGCAAAAGTGTATCACGCGAAGTTCAGCTAAAAGTGTACAAGTCAGTGATACAACCGGTGGTAACCTATGCCTGTGAAGTGTGGACAATTAGTAAAAAAGACCAAGAAAATCTAGAGGTGTGGGAGAGAAGGGTGTTGAGAATGATCTACGGAGGAAAGAAAGTGGACGATGAGTGGATAAGAAGAACTAACGCGGAAATTTACGAGTTGTACGGAGAACCACTGATAAGCGACGTAGCCAAATCACAACGCATCAGATGGCTGGGACACGTGGCGAGGCTCCCGCAGAACAGGACTACAAGAAAGGCGATGGAAGGAAGACTGCTAGGTGTTAAAAGAAGAGGGCGACCTAAGAACAGATGGCTAGATGCAGTGGAAGATGATCTAAAAGCCTTGGATATAAGACGATGGAGGGAAACGGCGCAAAATAGAAAGAGATGGAGAGTTATAGTACAACAAGCCCTGGGCCTACATGCCTGTAGTGCTCTATATATATATAAAAATAGCACAACTTCGATGAAAGGTCAAGGCAGAGATCCCCAACTGATATTCCCTAGTATACTTACTGGTATACCGCGGAAGGTTACAGGTGTAGCTCGAGATCTTGATACCCTTGTTCTAACCAAGCAGAAATATATAACAGTTAAAATGATATTTGACCTCTACTTGTACGAGCCCTATAAATTCTCTGAATACAGTAATTATTATTCTATAGTGGCTATACCAAGACTTTCCCATTGGTGACATCAAGAATTTGATCCGATCATGATTAAAAAATAGTTGATTAGCAGTTATGTCTAAGCATTTCAGGCATAAAATGTAGTTATATTTTAATTTTAATTTTTTTCTAACTCTGTAATTGAGGTTGAAGGCATGTAATTAGGAATATTAAATATTTAGTGTCTTTCCACTTATACAGGTCTGTATTTAAGTAGTTTTATCACTTTATATAGCTGTTTCTAAAACGTATCCATATTTTACCTGGATATATGGGTATGTGCTATCACGCATTACGCCAGATATAAATTTTCCACTGAAAGGGCCGTACACTATACGTCCAAAATTGAAAGTTGTAACACACCCATTATAATTATTATAGCATAAAGACATATTTTGTTGATATAGGATTAGAATTAACCAAGTATCTAGCTAATGCTATATTTACTCCTTTTACTTATTTGAAACAAACAACCAACCGAGTTGGTTTTTTATTGCCATATTGAACTATCTTTAGCTATACTCTACCTAGAAAATTATAAAAAATTAAAATATTGTATTTATTTTAGATCCAGATCCAGTAAATGAAGCAACCCAAAAGAATCACGCCATTCACAAAATATTTCTCAGACGTTCATCGGCTAGTGCCCCGCAAGCAACACCACAAACTTCAAAAGTAAATAGTAATTCCGAGGTTAGTGAGGGTGTGTTAAGTAATGCAAATACCACTAGTAATGTTCCGTGTCCTGAAAAACCCACAGTGAAAGAAAACAGTAGTTTCGAAAGTAATACTTCGAAGTGTGATTTAAACAATTCTAACAAAATTTATTGTGCAAGTATTAGCGTTGAAAATCATAGCATGAACAAGGTACCAAAAGTTATCCTGACTCCTATAAATACTAAAGACAACTATTATCAGAAAAGTGCAGCACTGAAAGATCAAGATATCAGCTCCAACTTCAGGAAACTCCCCGCCAATCAGGACAACCCAAATCGCCATGAAGTTGGTAAGCATAATTTGCCAATCAGAATTCCAGAGAGACGCACTAGTATAGCTGAACCTTTGAGAACACCACCCGTTCCAAATAGCAAGGTGCCAAGTTTTCATGCGGAAGAGCCACCAGAAAATCAATTTAATTACATGAAAATTGAAATCAAAAATGGCTACTCAGACAATCAACAAGTTATTTATGTTAAACCGGCAATTTCTCAAGAAAAAGTAGTTTGTGGAAGAAATTTACCAGAAAACAACAATGAACCTTCGGTAATTAGTAAAGATCTTCACAAAGAGGATTGTCAAAACAGCAAACAGGTCACCAAATCAAACGTAGGTCAGACACAAACTGGCAATCTATGGGCAACAAAGGATCCCAATGCCATTGAGAATAACCTTTGCGATGTGAAACCCGCTCATGGTCGCAAAAATGACAAAAAAACTGAAGCATATAGAAATTCATCTCAAGATAACATAAGAAAAGAAGTTGTAAATAATCTAACTAATGGGAAGTCATCCCATAATTCTGCAAACAGTGACCAAACAGAAACGTTGAAAAGTGCATCCCAAGAAACTCCAGAAGCAACCACATGTGCGGGTCCTCAGAATCTCTCAATCAAGGTTGTTAAAAGCTGTAGTGGTATAACTGACCCTTTGAAACTACATAAACCAAACAGCTTGCCAGGCAAGAAAATTGACGGTGATGCAAAAAACAAGCCAAACAGTGTTACACCACCAAAGGAAAATCACATCACGCATCAGCGAACTGACGATCCCAACTGTTCTGCTGCTCAAACGATTTCGCCAATAAATTCAACTGAAATGCCTCATAAAAGTTCACCAATTCTTCAACAGAACTTATTAAACGGTCCTGCATTTAAGTCGGATATTTATAGAAATAGCTTTCCGAACAGGGCCAATATTTCGTTGAACAATTTCAACCCAGAACTATCACCATACGCCTTAAATTCTTTAGCAATTAGCAACCTTCGTACAGCGCATAATAATCCAGTTTCTAGTACTTCTAGAAACATGCCTATTATAGAAGAAACAAATCAACAAATGACAAATGATAAGGTAACTTATGACACGATCACAAGTCCTTCATCATTTGTAGCCGATTCCTCAAAAAGAAATAAAAGGGCAAAAAGAAAACTGTCGCGTTCTGATCTGTACGAAGAAGGTTCTCCCAAATTACAGAGAACCTACAATTATTCGAACTATCCTAGTTATACGTATCCTCTTTCCTTTTTCGCAGGAGGGCCTCCTAATCCCTCTTACAATCCCCTACCGCCTTTTTCACTTGGTATACCACACTCTCCCTATAGCATGGTGCCTCCAATTTATCAACCTAAACCATCCAATAATACCGGGCAGTCCTCCACGTACGATCGAACTGGTTTTCGAAATATTGTGCCTCCTATTATAAACCCATTCCTTTCCCATGAACCTCGTTTACCGGTATCAACTTACGCAACTTCTACTCCACCTGCTACTAAAACATACGATTCTCGAATGCAGTACAATCATTTTATGCGCTTTAGTAATCCAATGTTTATGAATCACAATACATTACCACCTGATTACAGTAGCATTGGAATCAATAATAGAAGAACTGAAACTTTACCCCAAAATTCAAAATCAATTTTACCACAACGTTATGATTTTTCCCCGAAAAATTTGATAAAGAATACTACAAGACAAAGCCCCCATCAAATATTTCCCTTCACTGAAAATACGCATCGTCGCAGTGCTGAAGTAGTGGAATCGCAAAATATGCCGCTAGCCTTGATAAAAACCTCAGTCCCAACACAGTGTAACAATTGGAATAATATTCCGATTGTTAGCAGAAATGATGAACTTACAATTACCAAACTACCTCTACGTGAAAACGTAACAAAACCGACTTCTACATTAACTTCGGCGCAAACTTGTTCACCGGGAAATCAAGTAGAAGATTTAACGGTGCTCTCTAAGCCACCAAATGTTTGTCCGAATGGTGCCAGTACTTTTTCAGCCATATCGATATCTAAAACTAATATGAAAACTACCGAGCCTCCAGGTTATCCGTGTAGTAAAACTAGCACACCTGAACGGCGTAGTGGTGTAGGAAGCGTTTTACATGGTGAATTAGCAAATATATCTATATCACTGATCAAAAATAAACATGACAAACCAACATCCTTGTTACAGCAAGATTTACTGCCAATTTTAGAGCGGGCGAAGTTGTTACAAGACGAACAACCTGCTTCACTTCTACAGACTGCCAAAACATGCGAAATTAACCGTCAGCAACCGTACCCAATAACCACTGAAAACGTACCACCTATTACAACTTCCAATATAGCAAAAAATGATCAAAAAGTTGACGCAGCAACTTCTGAAACAAATAAAAGTGTTTCAAATGGGAAATTAGAACGGAGTAATTCAAACAATAGTAAAACAACGTCATCTTCTAAAATGTATCGCGATATAGAACTAGAAATTGATTGCACTAAAATTACTAAACCTGTTAAAAGTATTCCAAACGATCAAACAAGTTGCATCATTATTGCTAAAACATCTCTCAACAGTAATGTTTACAACAATGCGGGACAAAAACAAGAAAACCAGATTCCAGCCAATAGTTCAAATCGGAAAATAGATGAAAGCTCTTCGGCGTTTAGCAATTCAGAGATCAGTGCACAACCAAATTCTAAACGAAAACTCGAGGAAGAAAAAAGTTCAGCAGCAGTAACAGTACTATCGGATACCGACACGGAACTAAATTCCCCTAAAAAGATAGATACAACTGCTGAAGTCATTAATTTATCAGTTGAAAAAACACACAAAGTAGCGTCAACTACAGTCCCTTCTCGTAACAAAAATATCATTACTTCAGAAACAACCCCAGGTCCAGTTACTGATGGTCCAAAATCTAGCAATATAAATGCCATTGCAAGTATAATGCAGGATATAATACATCAAGGAGATGTTCAGAAATTCGATGAATATGTTGAAACACTCCGCCGGTCTCTCGAAAATCGGGAAACGCACAAATTGGATGACATAAATCAAGTGTGTCCGACACAATTTTTGGAAAAGGTTGTAGATATTACCAGAAACAATAACTCAGAAAATTCTGCAGTTTGTAGCGCTGAACATGTTAGCACATCTGTAATTTCCAAAACGACTACAATTTGCGCTAGCTTGAGCGCACCAACCAACACCACCGATTCTAAAGCCCTAGTGACATTTGCAGATGTCAAAATGCAAACTGCTAGTTCCTTGGGTTCTGAAAATGTTGCAGCACCTAAAACTACTGAAGATCTTACAAAGACTGTTGTACCTCTAACCACATTAGTATCTGAAAACAAAGAAGCCTTTCGTGGTACAAACGTTACAGCTTCTAAAGGTTTTGGAAGCACAGGTCAACCTGTTGATTCCCACAGTCCCATAGGTGCAAAAGTGTTTCCAACTGAACTAAATACACAAGCTGTAGATTCCACAAGTAAAACAGTGTCCAGCAAAGTTCTACCTTTTCCATGTGAAACAGTACAATCTAATGAACATATTGCTGAAAGTGAAAATGTCATTAATTTGGAAAAGACTAACAACTGCAAAAGTAAATTTGATTCTAAAACTGCACAGATACCTAAAAAAAGCACTGCAGAAGAGAGTAACAGTGTTGATGATGATTCGAGTAAGGATGTGTCTACTATAAGTGTAGTACCAAATTCACAAAAAGTTACTACAAATACTAAAGATTCCAGTAGCACTACAGGTTCCCAAAATACAGTAGAAACTCAAAATGTAAACACACCAGTTCGTAATTCTGAAAGCGATTCAGGTATTGAAATTTCCACCCAGACACAAACTGTAGGCGCTCTTGTTACGGAAAAACCCCCAACCAGAATAGAGCCTTTAGCCATAGAAATTAAAAAAGAAATAATCGATGATGATGACGATCTGATAATTGTGTACGATTCTTTCGAAAAAGTGAACGCTTCAACAGAAGATAAAGGTATACAGGCTGATATTTCAACATTATTTACACAGAATGTGGAGGATGCCAATTATTTAAAAGAACGTGCACTTAAAAGGAAGAAATGGAAGTTTTCCGAAACAAATAGATCTACCAAGGTCCCCAAAATAAGCAAAACGCATGTTCAGAAGAACCAAACAGGAAAAACAACTTTACAGGTACGAACTGGTATAAAAGGCGTACTAAGGAAACAATTCCGGAGTCAAAAATTCGAGACAACTAAAAATACGACAACCTGCCAAAATGAACAAAATCGTCCAAAGAGCCAACTTTCAACTACTAAAGTTAGGGCAAAACATTCAAAAGCTTCTGCGGAACCGTGCGAAACCCTTAATAACAAATTTGCTGTGGACAGTTATCAGGAAGATAAGACTGAACTGATTTGTTCCGCAAAGTTATGTGAAACTGTCAGTAATGAACTTATTGACAAAGATAGTTTTACGCCTATGGCTTCTACTGGTACTTTTACAGACCCGTATAAAACTGGTAACAGTAAACCTTCTGATGTTGGTTCACAGACGTCCGAGATGGCAGCTCCCATAATACAATCTCAGGTTGGGAATGATGAACTGTTTGAGGGTAATTCTCAGATGTCTCAAAATTCAATTGCTTGTGGACAATCATGTCAAACAATCAATCAGATATCTGAGACCTCAGAGACAAAATCTGACAATCTTAAAGTGAACAGTAACAGTTCCAATAATAATACTATTAAAACGCGGTCAGTAAAAGACTGTTGCTAAAACAAGGTAAGAATACATATACCAACAAAAATATGAACCTGCATCATACCAATTTGACACATAAAAATACTGAATCACTTTTGTCGAGTAACTCAGGTACTAGTTCTGAATCTGGAAAACTAACGCAATCGCTGTCTTGTAACGCTACTCCATCTGCGCCAGAAGCACCAACATCACAACATATGAATTACATATTGCGAAATTCTGAAATCATTCAAAATCGTTGTTTTGTTAGACTTTCTCGCATTGTAGAGAACTCTAAAACGAATAGTAATCAAATGGATGATTTCAAAGACGCTAACAACAAAAAAGAAAAGCCGTTAAATAGAGAAAGCAATGCAGAAGTACCAGTTATTAAACCAACCAATGATTTCGTCCAAGAAACGCAAGAAGTTCAGTCCTTAAATGGAGCATTGTCTACCAATTCTCGTAATCCTGCTATCAGCAACAGGCATGGTAAGAATAAAAAGAAGATTGCTAAACCTTCTCTTCAAATGCCGCAAACCACAACATGCTCTAACAGTACGACTACCTCCAAATTGGACAATATGACCAACCAAACCGGCAATCTTACCGAAATAACAGATAGGTCTACCTACAGTTCTAAAATTGGTCACTCCAAATCAGAGAATTCCAATATCTCCCTATCTGAAGATATTAGTAATAGACCTGTTAAATCGTTTGAAACATTAGACAACACATTAAGTTTGGCCCCGCACAACAAGAAAGCTATCAGTACCGTTCAAACTCCAGAAAAATTGCCGTGTCGAATTAATACTTCGCTTCAAAATATTGACAATCGAGAAATTAGTGACAATGTTGCTCCAAAACCAGAGATGCTGTTACCTTCAATCAAATCATCGGTAGAAACTCTTACATTGTCACCACCTCTACTCGCCAATAATCCTGATGAAGTTCTTCAGCAATCGCCAACTGCTACTGAAATGTCACCACGAGTCGCTGAAATTGTACCACCTAAATCTAGCAGCGATAACGATCAAATGGACAATAGTACACTTGAAACAGCACCTTCTGTAAAGAACATTTCTAATTCTATAGCAGATTCTTACGACCGTAACTCTACTGATAGTATTCGGTCAAAAAATAGCTCCGTACAGATGCCGCAAAAGCCAATGCTACCTACGGTTATTTCTTCTCCTCCAGTGACAGCTGCAAGTAATAAAAGTCCCACAGTACCACAAAAATTAGAACTTCTAGACGTAATACCAAAAGAAATTACTATTGACACTTGCCGAGATGGTAGCAACAATAATCAAAATCTTAATTACTCAGGTGGAAAAGTGCCATCATTAAAAGAAATATCGGCAGATATTACTAACACTAATAACAATAGCAGTAATAAGCTATCTGAGAAGAATTTGGCTCAGAAACAGATAAAGCCAATATCACTATGTGAATTGTCTGAAGAAACTTCCAGCACCAGAGCTACCAACAATGCAAATCAAGTTCCACGAAAACTAACTGAGTCTAAAACAACGGATATTGCGTATACTAAAGACCTTAGTAGTGATAATTTGAATATGGACCCTTCGGCATTAATGTTCAACAAGTGGGCAGCTTTAAGCGAACTTTTAGAGAAAACTGCGTTCAAAAATGAAGAATATTATAATCTTATGAACACTGATTTCATGCAGCAACGGGTAAATGAAACATCTTCTCAATTTTCCGACATTCCACCTGCCGTCTATAAAGATGCAAATAATAAGTCAAATGAAACGATCCCGCATACAACTTCACCCAGAACATTGTCGCAGATAGCTGCAATACCAACAACAATTCAGGCAACAAGAGAGAACCGTGTCAATAATCATTCTCTAGTAGGGCAGGAATCGCACGCACCGCAAGTTCCAAGATTTTCCCCTAATATGCCTATGAGTGTTAACACTCATAATCAAACTACAGGTAATTTGATAGAACTACCACAAAAATCACCATCTGTAATCAAATCATCGGCTACAATTCCTGATGGTACTGGTAAATCTAGACTAATTTCTCGTCGACCTTCTAATGTTATGAACGATGATATTGCAATACCACAAAAATCACCATCTTTAATTCAAACGCTAATTCGGACTCCAACCACTTATAATTTGACACACACGCCAAAGAATTCTTTGGGTAGACTGCCGCCGCACAGTTCAAACACAGTTAATTATACAGCTGAAATGCCTCATATGTCTTTTCAGAATTTCAATGTCTCTAATAATCCTGTTTCAACGAGCTCAAGTAATATACCAAATCAAATTTCTGCCAATAATTCAGTTAAAACGCCAAAAAGTTCCCCATCCGTAAATAAACCTCGGGAGTCTAAAGCATCGTCAGCCACTTACAAATATGTACATCATGAACAAACTAGCAACAAATCAATTACTGTGCCGCAAACATCTCCAAGTAACATGTTGCAGCCAACGTTTACTACCCATACAGATTTTTATAGATGTGGGTACAATGGTCAGGAAATTGGAAACAACGCAAGTTCTGCGTCTTCCTATCCTCGAAGATCACCCCAATTTGCTAATGTATCATCAGCCAATAATGTTCCTCCGCAATCACAACAGAAAGCAACTTATGTAGGTAGAACCTCGTACCAAATTTCTAAAATACCACCCATGGCACACAGACGTGCATCCAGTACCGATCAAGCTACTGATAACTCTGGACAAATGCTACAACAGCCTTCCTTATCGAATATTACTAGGGACACGTCAGATGTCTACACCTACGGAACTCGAAATGTAGACTGTGAAATCGATTTGACAGTTTCATCAAAGTCTACAAGCAGAGAAGACATAAGCAATCAATCGGTTAATAAGAAAGATCACAAAACTCCGAGTCCTAAGATGCCAAAACGCAGTCTTTCGAAGTATGAACATGAAAATCCGTACAAATCAGTTGCCTCAGATACAATGGTAAATACCCACCCCCAATATGTAGGGTTTCAAGAAAGTTCGAGGTATTATCCACAGAAAAGCATTGAGTATCCTCCTCAGAATGAAGTCGGTCAAAAAGTGCAAGCAATGGATCACCCTCCAATTTCGTTTCCCACCAATCAGATAATGCGACAGAATTCCTCTTCGAGTACTTCTTCATATAGTTCACAATTTTCACCTAATTTTACACAGCCCCCTCCCATGTTAAATAAACTATACTCAAATACTGTAACTCCCAAGCAAGTTACCGAAACCGCAAATAAAGACGTAGGGCTGAGGTATCCTAACCCACCTTTAAGACATGGTACTTATAGCACTAGTGGTCAGCCTTTGGAGCAGTTCTGTGAAATGCAAACTCGCAGTTCTGGAAGTGGACCTGTTTTTACCGAGCCAAAGGATAAATTTGCATCCCTTAATAAACCCACTGAATCGAGGACCGAACGATCTCCTGAAACAAATTTGCCAGCTGGCTCACTTAAGAAACGATCCAAGGAAGATCAAAATTATCTCAACGTGAAGGTTGCTGATGTACAACATTTTAATGGTAACCTTTCTCCAGATTATGGATATTTCTCACCGTTAACTAAAAATGCTCCACCAAATTACGAATCGGTAGTTTATCGTCCGAATGCTATCCGATATAATGAAGCAAATTCATTTCACAATATGAAATACTGTGGAGTACCAACCGTTCCCCAACGCATGCCAATGAATTCAGCGGAAAGTTTCCATCATACCAATGCTACTGTTCCTGCTCAAGCTAATTCTAGCAGCAGTACCGACACCTACAATAGGCAAAATTCTAAATTACCTGTAAACACTGCAAATCTTTCCATACCAAATGGTATGCAACATAAGCTACAACAACCAGACGTAGATAAGATTAGCAGTATTTTGCCAAAGTTGCAACAACATGAAACGCTCAATCCGGAACAGTATGTTTTAGAAATGAGTATGCTCGAAAAAGATGGTTGTCCTAGACCTTTCCTTGAATTTTATAGTTTCGTTACAAAGAAACAAATCGCAAGCAATCAGTTGCCAATCGGTTTCAGAATATTTCTCGAATTTCACAATGCGGGAAAATTGAAAAATTTCGAGAACGCGTTCAGAGTATATTCCGAAAGACATGAAAAAGAGAAGAATTTATTGTCAAAGAATATTTGAAGCGCTGTTTTTGTATTAGCGGTTTCCAAACTATTCTTTAGCCATGAATATCAAAAATCTACCACAATATCCCTGTTCCTACTGTCCAACTTCAAGAGAAATATACAGGCTGGTCAAAAATTGTACATTAACGTAGCAGTAAGTTAGTAGAGAAACTTTAGTGAGTATGGGAAAAGCAAAAAATGATTCTTTCAAGTCTTCTTCGGGATGTTAAAGAATTACCGTAGGAAAAATTTGGCAACATTGGAATGAAATTACATAGCAAACACTTGTTTTGTAAGCAGAAAAAGCAAAAGAACTATTTTAAAAACAGCAATCAGAAGCAGAAAATGCATTTTTAGACAATTATCAATTGACTTTTAACATTTTAAATATTAAATTTACATTGATATTATACTAAAATTAAGATCAGTAATCACATAATTAAGTATATGTTTACATACTTTATCGACATTATGCAAATTAAAGATATTTAGAATCTAACTTTTGACCCCAATATCTTGAAGAATTGACCTCAAAGATTTTTTTCTATTTGCTAATAGTCACTAAAGATTTTTCAACATCGCACCGCCATGTTTATGCGTTGTTATTCTATGACTCTGCATGTTTTTGATTATTTTTTAAGAAAAATCCCAAGATATCTGATATCAACTTACAACGCATGGTTTGGGAAACACTGTCTTAAGGCTCGGTTACACGGTTCTCGTATCTCGCCCAAGTAACTGAAACTGAATATTAAACGCAAGTATTCTTCTGTGTTAAAGGCTTGGTTGCACGGTACCAGTTGCTAAAGTACTAAAAGCTGTTGTTACTAAAAATACTTGTTTACAAGCGTTTAGTATTCAAGAAAGTGAAGAAGCTAGGTAGCTGCTAGGCCGAGTTCTATTCAGTATTCTGCCATGTATACTGAAATATAAACATAATTTTAGTACTAAAATATGTGTTTACATTAATATTTTAGTACTCCGTTTTAGTAACTCTTACGAGTTACTGGTACCGTGTAACAGAGTCTTTAGTACTAAAATATGTGTTCACGTTACTATTTTAGGACTCGGTTTTAGCAACTCCTGCTGGTTACTGGTACCGTGTAACAGAGTCTTTAGTACTAAAATATGTGTTCACATTAATATTATAGCACTCGATCTTCGCAGCTCCTACGAGTTACTAGTACCGTGTAACCGAGCCTTCAGTACTAAAGTATTTGTTCACATTACTATTGTAGTAATCGGTTTTAGCAACGTGTACGAGTTACTTTGCTGGTACTGTGTAACCGAACCGTTAGATTTTTGAAGTTAATATAAAATATTGTTTTTCAAATACTTTCAGTATTATATGAAGTCATCTTCGTACAATCAGAATCGCGATTTTCCCTTTTTATTGGAAACGTATGTTAGTATCTACCAATTAGTAACAGAAATACGTATCAGTTCGTAATTCCGTAACAGAACTGAACTGAAAAACTACAAATTAACATAATAAACTAATATTCATGTGTTCATGTCAGACTGCATGCTAATATAACTTATCTACGTAGTTTTATTATTGATATCCGATTTTGTTTCGTTGAGTCGCACTAATTTTCGTTATATACTATTTATATAAATGTGTAAATATTAAGTAGTAGTTCTTGACGTAATTTATGATATTCTAACTATTATAAATGATTTTCTTTATAAAAACATGTTGTGTTTGTGTAGTTATAATAATTAATTTATATTAGCTTTTAAACGTTTCTTTTTGACTATGAAGGATACTATTGTTGCAATTTAAAAAGCTGGTTTCGTGTTAATAAATCGATAAACCCGGATTATAAATCTACTCGTACAGTATTTTAATTTTGCAAAGAAACGTATGAAACCAGCGATTAGAATGGGTCCTTCCAGTCGACGTTTACAAAGAATTGTTGCTTGTTATCTTTTTAAAACAAATGCGAAACTAGGTTGTTCATCTAAATAATTATGTTCACGTTGAGTCATGTTTACAACTGCTACTTGCTTTTAAAGATCGTGTTTGTAATTATCAACGTTAAGCCGGTTGCACACGTAACTGCGTACTTGAACGGTATGATTGCACAAATACGTCTGACGGCCATACAGTCTAGCATTAAGCTGCATTGTTCCTGAAACACGGTCGCGACTGATTCAGACTTGCACAAGTCTCTGCTTCTACTACACATGTGCAAGTATACAATATAAATATTCAACCATTTTCATGTCGCTTACGCAGTCAAAATACTTATACAACATGTATTGTACAATAAATGTGTGCAAACCATACCGTTCAAACGCAGTTACGTGTATAGTCGGCTTTAGCTACTTACTTGATTGCTAACACAATTAATACTTAATTTGTTCATCTAAAAAGATTTTCGGTTTCAGTATCGGCCAAATTTAAATATTTGTGCTACGCAAGCAATTTTTAAAAGCAAATGTGCTACATAAAGTAAATGTATTCCTCGGTTATAGTGGACTCGTCAGGACCTCACGAGTCCATTAGAACCGATAGCCCATTATAGACGGGTACATTTAATCGAAGAGGCTAGGTTGGGAGCTTAGGTATTATCCGTTACAGCCGATAAACCATTATAGCGGGGTCCATTATAACCGAGGAATACTGTACTTTATTTTCTGTTGGCTACCGGTGAAACTGTTAGGCCCTGTTATACTGTAAAAAATTTATTAAACAATTCCGTTTTATATTATGTGACATCAACATACAGACGCCATAAAAATATTTATACACAACCCATATATTATGACGGCATGATTATACTATAACCTTCGGAAAACCCTTTATCACCACGATATTTCGAACATAAATATACCTAAATCGTCTGCCATCTTCAGTAGGAACTTAAACTATCTAAAGTAATTTGGCTGACGAATAGCTCTGGAGATAAATCCTTCACCAAGTCAGGTCATTGAATTTCTTGTTGACTTGGTGGAGGACTTATCTACAGAGGTATTCCACAGTCGAGTTACTTTAGTTAGTTCAAATTCCTACTGAAGATTGCAGCTTAGTTGCCGAAATACGTATTTAGGAGTTCTAGATCTTATGGTGGTAAGGGGTTTTCTATAGTTTATTTACTTAAACCACCCTCTCCAATCAATCCTATAATTATACTGGAATTCACACTCATTTTCACAATTTTTCAAACGTAAATTATTTTTCACAAATTTTACACGATTTAAAAACAATGTCAGTAAACAAACAACACCCAGAGCAATCATTTCATGTCGAAGTTAGGTGTAACTCAAAATATGTGTGTCGCCACCTATTGTCGTATATCTTGAACTAACGGAAGTATGGTCAAGCCTCATGACCCATCTTTTTCGGCGTAGCAATATTTTTATAAAAATATTTACAGTGTAGCAGGGGCTTTAGAACAGTTAGTTACCGTTGTAGCTGATAGAAAAGATCCTGATAATTTTATACAAAATTTGAAATTGTTAGTAGTTATTGCTCTTACATTTAGTGTGAAGAAGTGATCTGATAAGACTAAAACGTTAAAGTTTTTGTATTATAATTTATAATAATGTTATTATTTTACCTATATTAGTTAGAAATAAGTTAATTTAACTGATAAAACTAAGTTAGGTCCAATTTTGTGATTGAATTTATTATTATGCCAATAACTAATAGGTTTAAGCACATATTGTTTGACCCACGAGAAGACATTTTGAATACTTAACCTATAATCGAAATTTATATTTTGCCTGTCTTCATACGTCACCCCTTTTTGGGATGTTGCTTTTTAATACTCGAATGTGTAAATATCGTAAAAACTGTATTCGTAGTGTATTTTCAGAACTGGCCTACGTGACATTTAAATAATCTTAGAAAATTAATTCTACCAGCTATTTTACAGATCTATTGTTTTTTATATCTAAAGTAATTCGTAAGTTATAACACAATCATTTTTAGATTTAGTGTAATATAAACAAATATTCTCTCTCGTTGTTGTTTTTGTAATATTACTTTAAAAAGGTTTTGCAATGTTCTATCACAATGCCAATGTATTGATAAAATCTGTTGTTACGCTGTTTATATTTCAGCTGTCGCATCAAATTACACCAAAATCCTCAAAATTAACCTTCAGTTATTTATCAGCAGCTGGTGAGGTTGATCTAAATTATGTTCCTGATTTTAACTGGCCGTGTTCTATTATTTGCTCGATAATGATGTAGTTTTAATGTTTCAAAGACAAAACAGGCCAAACGAAATTATTATATGAAAATGTAATTTTGCATAAGCAACAGAATTTTAAACGTCGTAACTGCAATTGAGAAAATTACAAAAGACATTATGTGTTTAACAATACGATTTAAGCTGTTTGTACTGATTTTAATATAGATTTTTATAAACTTAAGAGGATGGAATTCAGATTGATAACTGATAAGTAACAGAATAAACGTAATTATTAGGTTGTATAGATCCGGAGTGATCCGAGTTCCTATAAGTAAGATTAATGTAAGACTACTACATTTAATATTTTTTGTACTGTTTTGCAATAAAAAGTTTTAGAATATATAATATTTAATGATAATCTTTCTTTTTTGCTTATTTGTAACAGAGAAATACATCAACAATAATCTTCAACTGCAGTAGAAAGCTATTGTTCTAATTAATTGCATTAGCTTGTTACACCAGGGTTGTTTTGGATTGCAGTTGATTTTACAACTTTTTCGCTTTCGCAGTTACCATGCAGTACGGAGAAGGTAGGGGTATGCTATTTTATCGAGAGAACCCATGCCACTATCACGAAACTCTTAACAATAGCACATCGGAGAATTTATTGTAGTCAGATTAGTGTGCAGTCCTAAATTTATTTGTGCAATCATATATTTCAATTTGTGCAGTCAAATCAACAATATTTATTCGCATACCGGATTGAATTTATTGTAGTCAGATTAGTGTGCAGTTGTAAATTTATTTGTGCAGTTCTATATTTCAATTTGTGCAATTGTAGAAGTCAAGACAAAAAAATTTCCTGAAATCAAGATTTTAATTTATTCGCGCATCGGACTGAATTTATTGTAGTCAGACTAGTGTGCAGTTGTAAATTTATTTGTGCAGTTCTATATTTCAATTTGTGAAGTTGTAGAAGTTTAACCCTCAAAATTTTCTGAAATAAAAAATTTGTATTTATTAGCACATATCGGATTGAATATATTATAGCCAGACTAGTGTGCAGGTGTGAATTTATTTGTGCAGTTCTATATTTCAATTTGTGCAATTGTAGAAGTCAAGACCAAAAAATTTCCTGAAATCAAGATTTTAATTTATTCGCGCATCGGACTGAATTTATTGTAGTCAGACTAGTGTGCAGTTGTAAATTTATTTGTGCAGTTCTATATTTCAATTTGTGAAGTTGTAGAAGTTTAACCCTCAAAATTTTCTGAAATAAAAAATTTGTATTTATTAGCACATATCGGATTGAATATATTATAGCCAGACTAGTGTGCAGGTGTGAATTTATTTGTGCAGTTCTATATTTCAATTTGTGCAATTGTAGAAGTCAAGACCAAAAAATTTCCTGAAATCAAGATTTTAATTTATTCGCGCATCGGACTGAATTTATTGTAGTCAGACTAGTGTGCAGTTGTAAATTTATTTGTGCAGTTCTATATTTCAATTTGTGAAGTTGTAGAAGTTTAACCCTCAAAATTTTCTGAAATAAAAAATTTGTATTTATTAGCACATATCGGATTGAATATATTATAGCCAGACTAGTGTGCAGGTGTGAATTTATTTGTGCAGTTCTATATTTCAATTTGTGCAATTGTAGAAGTCAAGACCAAAAAATTTCCTGAAATCAAGATTTTAATTTATTCGCGCATCGGACTGAATTTATTGTAGTCAGACTAGTGTGCAGTTGTAAATTTATTTGTGCAGTTCTATATTTCAATTTGTGAAGTTGTAGAAGTTTAACCCTCAAAATTTTCTGAAATAAAAAATTTGTATTTATTAGCACATATCGGATTGAATATATTATAGCCAGACTAGTGTGCAGGTGTGAATTTATTTGTGCAGTTCTATATTTCAATTTGTGCAATTGTAGAAGTCAAGACCAAAAAATTTCCTGAAATCAAGATTTTAATTTATTCGCGCATCGGACTGAATTTATTGTAGTCAGACTAGTGTGCAGTTGTAAATTTATTTGTGCAGTTCTATATTTCAATTTGTGAAGTTGTAGAAGTTTAACCCTCAAAATTTTCTGAAATAAAAAATTTGTATTTATTAGCACATATCGGATTGAATATATTATAGCCAGACTAGTGTGCAGATGTGAATTTATTTGTGCAGTTCTATATTTCAATTTGTGCAATTGTAGAAGTCAAGACCAAAAAATTTCCTGAAATCAAGATTTTAAATTTATTCGCACATCGGACTGAATTTATTGTAGTCAGATTAGTGTGCAGTTGTAAATTTATTTGTGCAGTTCTATATTTCAATTTGTGAAGTTGTAGAAGTTTAACCCACAAAATTTTCTGAAATAAAAAATTTGTATTTATTAGCACATCGGATTGAATATATTATAGCCAGACTAGTGTTCAGGTGTGAATTTATTTGTGCAGTTCTATATTTCAATTTGTGCAATTGTAGAAGTCAATACGAAAAAATGTTCCGAATTTAAGATTTTTATTTATTCGTACATCGGATTGAATTTGTTGTAGTCAGATTAGTGTGTAGTCCTAAATTTGTTTGTGTAATTCTAAATTTCAATTTGTGCAGTCAAATCAAAAAATTTTCCATACAACATTTTTATTTATTCGCACACCGGATTGAATTTGTTGTAGTCAGATTAGTGTTCAAATGTAAATTTAGAAGAAGTAATAGAAGTCAAAACCAAAAAATTTTACAAAATCATGCTTTTTATTTATTCACACATCGGACTGAATTTATTGTAATCAGATTAGTGTGCAGTTGTAAATTTATTTGTCCAGTTCTATATTTTAGTTTGTGCAATTGTAGAAGTCAAAACCAAACAACTTTCCGAAATGATGTATTTTATTTATTCACACATCGGACTGAATTTATTGTAGTCAGATTAGTGTGCAGTTGTAAATTTATTTGTCCAGTTCTATATTTTAATTTGTGCAATTGTAGAAGTCAAAACCAAACAACTTTCCGAAATGATGTTCTTTATTTATTCATACATCGGACTGAATTTATTGTAGTCAGATTAGTGTGCAGTTTTAAATTTATTTGTCCAGTTCTGTATTTTAATTTGTGCAGTTGTAGAAGTCAAAACTAAACAACTTTCCGAAATAATGTTCTTTATTTATTCACACATCGGACTGTATTTATTGTAGTCAGATTAGTGTGCAGTTGTAAATTTATTTGTCCAGTTCTATATTTTAATTTGTGCAGTTGTAGAAGTCAAAACCAAAAAATTTTCCGAAATCATGTATTTTATTTATTCACACATCGGACTGAATTTATTGTAGTCAGATTAGTGTGCAGTTGTAAATTTATTTGTCCAGTTCTATATTTTAGTTTGTGCAATTGTAGAAGTCAAAACCAAACAACTTTCCGAAATGATGTTCTTTATTTATTCATACATGGAAGGAACGAAAAGCTCAGAAGCATGGAAAACTGTTAAGAACATAAAAAGCTCCAATAAAATAGGGAATGCAATAAACAGTATAACAAATCAGAAGTGGGTACAGTACTTCAGCAACTTACTGGTAGAAAAACGGCCACAGTTTGTACAAGAAGAGCAAGACGTACATAATGGAAGACCAGTACGTATAAAAGTAGATCAGGTGAAAGAAGCTGTTATGCAAACAAAATTGAGGAAAGCTCCTGGACCAGGAGGTATCCACCCAGAACTAATAAGGTATGCACCAGAAAAATTAATTATCATGCTGAAAACCCTATACCAACGATGTATTGATGACGAATATTAAAGAACCACATCGAAAAAGAAATAGAAGCAAAGCAACCAGAAGAACAGGCGGGCTTTCGAGCGGACCGATTCACAATAGATAACTTATTCTCGTTGAAATTCGTACTGAAAAAAAAGAGTACCTACAAAGAAACAGAGAAACACACATCTCTAATAGACCCTGAAAAAGCATATGACAGTGTACCAACACCTAGATTGTTGAGAGAGATGAAGGAACTTGACATAGCCATAGACTTATACAAGCCACCTAGTCAGGGTAATGTACTATCCTGTAAGTTAGCTTGTCGAGTAAAAGAAAACCCCACCCTTCCCGATTATCTTTTAGCACATAGCAAGACGATGTAACTAAAACAGGAAGGAATATAACCTGGAGGGAAAATCCTACAGGGGTACCGGTCAAGCCAGATCGCTCTACTAAAGGTGGGGAATGTAACGTCGGGGTATCCCACAGGAGCATTTTGTTTGTAAATATATTTGGTTATCATGCCCCATACGTTCTCCATCTGGTCTTTTGAATGACAAATTCAATACCTGGATATGGTTGTCTGACGGCAGCATATGTTTTTGCAATATCCTTCTGTACTCTTGAACGGTTAGTGTCTCTTCAATAAATATGCAGAAGTCTGGATCTTTCAAACCAATTCTTCAAATATTCTTCAAATATTCTTCATTGTTTCGAGTTCCACTGATTCAGTAAACTCTGAGACGACTACTATGATGGAATGTTTCATCATTTGAGAAAACTACGTTTTTCAACAAATCGTTTTGATGAAGGTATTCACGAGTAAATTGTAAAGTTGATTTTTGTTTGCTTTTATAAGAAATACTTTTCCAGTAGCTGAACAGTACTGTACTTCGATTGTTTTAAGTCTGCGATATGCTGTTCAGCGGGATGCAGGCAAATTTGTAGCAGTAATAGCTTAAACAGTTGTGTCGAAATAATTTTCCCTAAGATGTCTGACCAGACGATTGTTGACCTCAGCATTGGATCGTCTAGGAGCACCGGAGCCTTCATTTCGGCGTATCTTACCACACTGGTCAATCTTTTTCTTCGCGAGCACAATGATCTCATTTGCAATGTTCCTTATATTTGCTCCTTTTTACAATCTTTTGTTTATTATAGTTTCCTGGTTGCATAGCGGAGCACTGCGGACGCCGGTCAAACGGCATTCGTAGTCGTGGACCAATATAGTGGCATATGCAACCGGTCGTGCTTCGAAGGATACGTAAAACCGTCGATCCCGGTTGTCATACGAACATCCTTGACAATCGTAAACCTTGTAGTGGAACTTCTCTTCTCTGTTCGACAGGTTAGGCTAGCCTCCTGCTCGGCATACGCGCAAAGAGGGCTCATAGAACCTACTACTCCATGTAGGTAATTAACAGACCATTGGCCTGTACACAAAAGAAAAGGAAGAAGAAGAAGAAGAAGAAGAAGAAGCTGTCATAAAAATTGAAATGTCATGTAAATATAATTACTGGCAAACCTGTAATTACACAACTAAAAACGAGTATCCCAAAATGTATACCAGTTTTCTTCTGCTCCCTGTGGTACATGTTCACCAGTGGCGATTTTGGTCTCGATGGAAGTCTATTCTGAAACATAAAGCAGCTCACTTTTCGTGTGTACACAACTGACAGAATCCTATTTCTGTCGAGTTCTACGTAGTTCTATAATTTCGTTAAAAAAATCCTGATATGACATTTTTAGTGGCTTTAAAATATATACCCGCCTATTTGCTACCATGTTTTTGGGACTCTTATATCTGATAGACTGCCCTAGGAAAAAGGTTTTAAAAAATATTACACACTTTAAACCTGTGTGTAAATAGAATTAGATTTTTACCTGAAAACAAAGTTTACAACTTAAATTTGTCAACATTGTATTTATGTCTTCTTCTTACTGCATGGCAAGTGTGAAACAAATTATAGTTTGAAGCTAATACCTTTTTCTAAATTATACGTAAAAATATTTTAGGGCCTCATAAAATGCAGTCAAAACCAATATCAAATTAGCTAAAAACCAAGGCATGCTGTCATATTTCATCAAAATGTTACGTAGCCAACGACTTCTACTTAAGTACATGAAAAGGTAAGTACCTACTTTTCAGTTTTTACAGGGAATAACCAAAACGGGTGTTTACGTAAACAGGCAAAAAATCTTACCGGCGAACTGAGCCCGTCAGCTAGCACAGGGAGTAGGGGAAGTTTATGGATACAATTACAGGAATAAAGTCTTTAGAGAAGCCACGTACGATAAGTCAAAATAAGTGGGCGCCATGCTTTCAAATCCAGCTTTAAGTAGATCCTCGCGAAAAGACCAAGGATCGCTAGCTGACGGAAGTCGAACATACCTTGTTGTGCTTACTTCTTGCCTCAAAGGGGTTAGCAAAATACACACAAGCGAGGAAGTTAAATAAATCAACAAGTCCTAGGTTGTCCACGTTGGTTATACGCATAATGTTGTGGAATCCCTCTCACTATATTATTTAAATTAATAAATAAATAATTAATATTATAATTATAATTTGGTTTGGAAATGTGGTTAAAATTTCTACGTTGTCTTACTGGAGGAATTTTAAAACATTAATTCTGTCACAAAATGTAACAAAATCTCGAAACAACTAATTAATGTTTACTAGATATTGTTTTGTTTCTAAGCAACAAGTTGATGAGAGACAGTAGACGAACACCACAACCACTTGATTTTTTTAATCGAAATAGTGATCATTTCATACGCAATAATAAAACATTATATTAGCAAAATTGCAAACACCTAGCTTCATTTTTAATGGGTGGTGCTTTTCATATGAAACTGAGCATAATATATGAGATCATTTTGAACAGAAACAATTTCTTATTACAGTTAAGCACTTCAACTTTTGTAGGTCTGGTAGGAAGCATTTTCAGACGTTATGTTTACTAAACAATTTAGAATTTCGTGTGTTTTCAATAACATGCCCTTAAGCTGTCGATTCGAGTCATTGGACACCCTGTATAGTAAACGTAGGTTGATTTTACCCTATTTTTATACGATCTTCGTCATTTTTGTATCATTGGATATTATGTTTTCTATAATTTTTTCACTTATGTCAATCTTGGATATGCTATATACTATATAAAAACCGCATGTTCAAAGGACGCTAACTAACGTAGCTACCGTGACAATATAATAAAAGAACTAACACATATGGGGATACCACAAAAGGTAGTGTATGTATGTTTGATCGCAGTCCTGGCAAGGAATTTCGTAGACACCTTGATTTTCAAGGGTATCCTTGTTTTGCGGTTTCGTAGAATGGAGCTGATCTTTCTGTTGGTTCTGAATGTTGTTTCCACATTGTGTCTTCGTAGAATTCTAGAGATTATGTCTGTTGTTCCTTTGACGTATGTCAAATGGACTTTGGTTGTAGGTTTTTCTTTTTCATCCTGTGGCTTAGCTCGGCTGGGTTTAAGTGTATCATTGATGGTTTGATTCTTGAAGTCATTTTGTCGTAGAGCTTTTCGAAATTACTTCATTTCTTGGTCTATGTTTTCTGGGTCTGCGAGGCTTCGAGAATTGGTGACCAGGATTGTAACCACTGCCCGAAGTTGTGACGGATGGTGGTGTGACTCCGCGTTGAGATAGCGGTCTGTATGAGTGAGTTTCCAGTACATCATGTAGCCCAGGTTTCCCGTAATTTCTTTTTGACGAAAACATCCAGGAACGGTAGTTGGTTTTCTGAATCCATTTCCATCGTGTATTTGATTTTTGGCTGGAAACTATTTAGATGGTCCAGGAAGTTGTTAAGGTGTGCTTCTCCATGTTGCCAAATAACAAAAGTGTCATCCACATATCGTAGCCAGGGTATGGGTTTGTGCACTGGTGTTTCTAGTGCTTTTTGTTTCAGGTTTTCCATGAATAGATTCGCTATGACTGGGGACACCGGAGAGCCCATTGGTGCGCTTTCTATTTGCTTGTCCCGTTGGTTATT
This sequence comes from Limonius californicus, assembly GCA_014611495.1. Classification (NCBI taxonomy): domain Eukaryota; kingdom Metazoa; phylum Arthropoda; class Insecta; order Coleoptera; family Elateridae; genus Limonius; species Limonius californicus. The sequence continues at coordinate 12 of JABXWE010102730.1, read as the reverse complement.
GTGCAGGAAGTA
>JABXWE010102727.1:0-51668 GCA_014611495.1 Limonius californicus | reverse complement strand
GGCGCCCACTTATTTTGACTCGCCCTGTACACAACTTGAAGCATTTTCTCGATAAGAAATTTTTAGCGAACTCCCCCTACTCCCCTGAGCTAAGCTGTAGGCCCTTTTTTTGTTGCGAATCGTCGAAAAAGCTCGATTGGCCCGTAACAAGGTATTCAGTTTCGTAGCGATGTAGGAAGATCAGACCATTTGTTGGCTTTTGTAAAAAGTCATCACTATCTTTGGCACACACTTAGCACAAATTGGTGGTACTGCATGTACCCTGTTCAGGACAATTACATTCAGCATGATACGTGAAATTCTAGAATAATATGCTGTTGTTTTTGAAATCACGAAACGCCTATCTTAGTAGATTATATTATTCACTCTTTCCACAAGATCGTCGTTGACAACAGAAGGTCCTTGACTTCGTTCCTCATCGGGCACATTTGTTCGGAAATTTCCGAAATGGTTGCACCAGTTTCTGTCCTTTCTTTCACTCATGTTGCCTGGGACACAAACCTCCATATTTGACCGTATATTTCGGCAGGATTTTCAATCGTGGTGTTCGTTTTAGCGTTTTGTTATACTACCGAGTACAATGACAAAACCACGGTAACATGATGTATTGCTAGCTCATCAACCACTAAAGCACCCCTACAATGCATCAAAGTAACTACGCCCTTTATTCGGCGGGAATATTTAAACGGCATTTCCGAATAAACTTTATATTTTTGTATGAACTGTATAACAATTGCACGTATTTTCCCTATGAAGCGTATTCAATGTCAGTAACCTTCATTTAATTCAAATATTAAACAAATATCTGTTGATCTTTATCATTTCTATTTGCTAGTGCGATGCAATCAATTGTATAATTAAAATTTACATTTAACTATACTATTGGAGGGGCGGCCCTGGCGCACCGGTTAATGCGTTGGCCTGCAGCGCTGAAAGTCTTGGATTCGATCCTAGTGTGCAGGAACATTGAATTTTTACGAGGCAATTTCCCTTTGGAGGGAATAGCATACAACCGAGGGATTCCTGCAAAGAACATCTTCTATGGCGAAGAACTGCAAGACACCTTCCGTGGTTTGAAGCCCGCGTTAAACAGTAGGTCCCCTATGTTTGTACACATTGCTTCATATGCACAATACAAGCACAAGAGAGAAAGTCGCCATGTTCACCCGAGAGAGTGCCGAAGGTCTGTAGAGATAATATTGGCAAATAAAATATAACAATAACAACGGTGTTTCCGTAATAGTTTTTCTTCGGAAAAATCATAATGGTTATATGTTAAATATAAATTCTATTTCTAAATAACTATTCGCTATTTTTACATCAGATGTAAAGCACGAATAGTAACTACGAATTCGGTTTGACAAAGCTATCGTTTGCGGAGTAAGCATAATATATTGTTAAGAGCTACAAAACTGACTAAAAAAGGTATGCTGACGAAGAAGCTGGGAACTGAAAACGGAAAAAGAAAAAAATTATACGACTGGCAAAGATAAATGGAACCGGGCCAAGGGAATGAATGCTTTAAACTGATTCAAATAAGTAGGAAAAAATAAACCGAAGAAAATTGAATTTCGTTTTTTACAGCGTCGAATGGTATTTACTACTTAGCAAATTAGGGAAACTAACAGATTCTGTTTTAAATGCTGACAACTAGTACATGTGAGACGGCGTTCTATTTTAGTCTGTTGGCAGCTTGCAGTGACAAGTGGAAATATTTTACAGCTGATTTCCATTTTTAACTCGATCTCAATAGGAATTGAACTGTAAAGTTAATGAAATGGTTGTAAAATTTTACCAGCTAAGGGAGATTTAACAGAGAAAAAGTGAAACTTTAATTTAACAGAACCTGTTCCTGCCTAATGAGTTCAACAGAATGTATAAAAGGAGTTCAAAGGGAAAAGTCCGTCGATAAATTTCAACCCTTCTGCTTTATGCCTTATGATGAAATGTTAATATTATTACAGAGCGTTAGACGTCTCTAACGTTCCAATTTTATTAAGATATTAAAAATTAACAGCACATAAAAAGTAGAAAATTGTATTGCTCACAAACTGTAGCAAAATAGTTTTTAAATAACATTATGGGACATGGACATCTAATGTAATGTGAGGCTTTCTGCTGTATAGAAAGTGTAATGCAATAGGATAAACAATGGTTTCCAACAGATTGACTTATGTATTTAGTAAACTACACTTCAATTTGTAAGCAGTGTCTCATATTAAGCAGTAGTGGGCTACACAATCATCATAAACAACATGAGTGAAAGATGTTACAGATACTTGTAAAAGAAGTAAACAGACAAAGCACATTCAAAAAATATTTCGTCTTGGTGTTTCCTTCTAGCTAGTCGATCCATTCCCCAGAAAAGTACAATTGCTTACACTTCAGCTTATATTTTTTATGATCAGATGTGTGTATCGCATCTGCTCATCCTATCAAATTTTACGTGTGTTACGTGACAAAACATAAGAGAAAAGAAAGCTTCCATTGTTAATGGATGTTTCACAGCATTATCGTAACAATTTTTAATGTTGCTTGCGCTTTTAAGGTTAGATGGGTTATAACGAGAAGCTACTTCAACATCGGTGAAATATATGTATATACACGTATTACTAAATTAGATCTCAAAACAAATGTATATAACTTTTTACTTTGAAGTTGTATAAGTAAGTAGTGTGTAGAGACCAATTTTGAAAAGATTATACTTTATAAATTTGCATTAAATTCGTACAAATTTGCGGTATTACGAAACGTTTCTGTGTCAAATGTTTAAAAGAGTGTAGAACTTCTACTCAAAACTAGTTATACATTTTAAATTAAACTTTTTTGGGTTTTAAAATAAAACTATGTAATTATTCTAAGTTTTACATTTAAAAGAGAATTAAAGCTTTTTTACTGCAGAATGGTATTAGTGACGTTATAAAAAGTTTCTTTTTAATGTAATGGCGTACATTTGCAGATTTGCAGCCTGAAGTATTTTCGTTAGGTAGCAAACTCGATATAATACTAATGTACAATCTACTAAAAAATATTGTTAGTTCTTCTGTGTAATTTTCTTGATTAATTGCCAACGAAACTTACTCTTCGTAAGTTAAAGATATAGTGGATTGGTTGGGTAGCAACCGATTACTAGCTGTATACGTTTTATACGAATAAATCGTAGGCTGCATGTAATCTGCAGATAATATAATCATTACTTTCTTCATTTCTACTATTTATATTCAAATCGCGAAGGATAACTGGCCTTCTGTAAAATACGTACTAACAACTGCAATGTATGGAAACAAATTCGTTTTATGAATATGGTGCTAAAAGTAGTATCCTAACTCATTGGTAAATTATGAAAGGGTTCTCGATCATTTGTTCGCCACCACATGCTTGCAGCCGTTTAATCGTCTACTATTGCTCGATCGTCGACTTCTCGCTGGGAGAGATGCTCGTGAAAGCAGTTGTTTGACAGCCAGTATATTGTATTATAACTGTACTGGAAGAACTAGTTTTATTTTGTTTGATACTTTTGTTTGTAAAATAAATTAGCACATATTTTGTGTTATAATAAAAGTATTTCTTTTTATTCTCAGATGTTGTAGATATACGAAGAGTATTATCTGTTAGATCAACTACTTTGGAACGTTAGAAACACGTTCAAATCAGGAAAAATCATAATACCATCCAAGAAATGCAAAGAATGAAAATAGATATATTGGACATTAGCGAAATGCGATGACCAGGAAATGGCAAAATTGTTATAAACCACTATATGATATATCATTCAGATAACGACGACAACCAATATCTCTGTATATAGAAAGAATATGTTGCAATAAACACCTTTTTCAAACTTCCACCAACAAGACTTTATGCGTGGCGCATGCCAGCTGACACCAAAGAAACACATCAGGAGGAACCAGGTAGATTATATTCTAATTAATGAAAGATTTCGAAATAGCATGACTGCAGTGAAGAAGGAAAGAAGAAAACTCAAGGTACATTCATTTCCCATAAGAGGACTGGCCGCTATAGGGGATCAGTCGGGTTCCGCACCGGAACCCTAAGCCGCTCTTCAACCAGTAAAGGAATGTAAGGATAGGAAAGAGCAGGATAATGGGATATCGTGATTGATACTGTTCTGTATGACCCAGGAAAACCACGCAAAACCTGAGTCAGGAGAGACGGTGCGGGGTTTCGAATCCAAGACCTCCCAAATGAAGGGTAAATGCTGAGTTTCCTTCCTTAATGCAGTAAAGACATATAGTCGAGACCACTTTGGGAAGGCAGTTCTTGCCGTAGGCATTTTCGTTCTAATTATTTAAAATATTCAATTGCATTGGGCGACCTTATGACAAGCATTTCTAGCTAAATTAGGACATAAATACAAAGAAATTTGAAGTTTACGATGGTATAAAATATCAATTATTAACCATTTCTATAGTCATTTAACATCTAAAGTCGTTAATAGTAGGTAGGTAATTAGTTTTGTTGAATGTAATGCATTAACATTAAATAGTTTTTAAACATGTTCAAATATATAAGAAAGTCAATTTTAAACACCATTATCAGTTCATTTGTAAAGCGTCACCAAAGAGCACGAATTTTTGAATCTACCTCAAGTGAGTTTTACTGCTATGGCGTGTGTTGATAAAAAACGTTTTGTTTTGAATTCTCAATCGCAAAACTTAGTGTTAAAACTGTTAAGTTACTTTAAAGCAGAAATGCAAAAAGGGGAAACTTTGCTGCCGCTAAGTGCCGTGAGAGAACGAGTTGCCGAATCGCTAGGTATAGGACTACGTACAGTTGATCGAATTGCCAAAAAAGATAAGGAAAATCTTCCAACCGTTGGTAAATGTATTAAACGTTCAAAACCAAAAACGGAAGATTTACCAGAAGGACAGAAGATGGCTGTGCGGGATGCTTTATACGATATGTATCGCCAGAAAAAACCAGTGACATTGCACACCCTGATGGATGAATTAAAACAAAAAGAAATTGCGCATATCGGAAATAGAGCGACCTTGTCCAAACTTTTAAAAACTATCGGTTTTAAGTACAAGAAAGACTGTAATCGTAGGTATTTATGTGAGCAAACCAGAATTGTGCAGCAGCGAGTGGAGTTTTTAAAAAAATAAAACAAAGTGCTGTGGGTTTAAAAAGACAATTAGTGTTCTTGGATGAAACGTGGATTTTTTCCAAAGGGGAAAATCGTACAAGCTGGCAGGATGAAAATGTTAAAAGGGTAAGAAAACCTAGTGGATCAGGTGGAAAAAGATTCATTGTTTTACATGCAGGGTCAAATAATAGCTTTATACAAGAAGTCAGCTTAGTTTTTGCCTCTACATCAAAAAACTCTGATTATCATGATAACATGAATAGCGAACTTTTCGAAAAATGGACATCAGAGAAAGTGATAGTGACGACGGAAAATTATGATTTTGTGCAATGTTATATATTTCATTATACTTATAAATTTTTTTATACTTTATACATGTATTAATTCGTGTAAGTGTGCAATTAACTAATGTATGTTTAATTAAAGGAATTTATGGATTCAGTTACAAAAAATTAAAAACTGTGTTTTTCGTGTAATTCTGAAATTTAAATTCTGATTTTTTAATATAAAAACTATAATCTGTTACTAGAATTTTTCTTTGGAATTGTTATAATCCGGAATTAATTCGTTTCGTATTAAAACTAATTTTAGTACTACAATATGTATAATTAAATTAATTAAAACAAACAACAAAATGCCTATGAGGTAGGTATGGCTTTATAAAGTTTGAGGAACTCTGTTTTATTTCTACCCAATCTTAAAGCAATGTACGTAACAAAAGATAATCCGCTTTTCGTTTTGTATCTTGCCTGCTTGGAGCTGACGTGTATAAATTCTTTGCTAAGACCAGCGTAAAAGCGGTTGTCTTCTTTCAACGCACGGGAACATTTCTTAACGCAAGTGAAGTTTTAAATGCCAAGTACCTTGCAAAACTGCCTTCCCAAAGTGGTCTCGACTATATCATGGAGCGGACACAGGATCCGACCACATTCCAGTAGTAGGAATACTTAAGATTAAATTGAAAATAATAAAAAGATCAATAAACCACAAAATAATAGACATATTAAAATTAAAAAACCAAAAGGTTGTACACGGACTGCGAAAAGATTTAAAAAATAAATGCAAAATGATCAAAGATATTCAACTCAATGATATAGAAGCCATATGGAAAGAAATTAAAGTAGCCACTAACGATACCACTGAAAAATTTCTAAAGAGTGATAGGGAATCAAAATAGAAGGAGTAGATGAAATTTTGAAACCTGTGGAACCACGAAGACAAAGTACAAGCATCGACATAAATAGAGACAGAGAAATTAATAGAGACATCAGACAAAAAATTAGAGAAGCTGAAATAGTTGACTGAGAACAGAATGTTGCGGAAGTCGCGAAGTTAGAAGCGATGCATGACGTTTCTATATGAATAAAAAGTTAAAGAGGCCGCGGGAGTATGTAGGAAAAGTAAGTTTGGAAATATAATAGATGACCAAGGTCGCGCTGTTATTGATATCGATGAAAAAGCGAAAATATGGGAAAATTATATAATACAATTGTTCAGTTATATAAGACTAAATAAACCAACAAATAGCAAGGCCACAATAGGATCTGCAATAACAAAAGAAGAAGTCACTGCAGCTATTTCTAAAGCAAGAGATGGAAAAACAGTCGGCCCGGATGAAACACGAGTAGAAATACTTAAACATTTTAATGACTATGGTATAGAGATATTAATAAAATTATGTAATAGCATTTATGATACAGGGATAATACCTGGACTGGTTGAAATCAACCTTTGTGGCCCTTCCTAAAAAAGCCAATGCAAAAGTGTGCAACGAATATCGCACTATCAGTCTAATAAACCATGTCTTGAAAATATTTCTCAAAATAGTTTATAGTAGAATTTATATAAAAATGCGAAGACCATGTGGGAAATTCGCAGTTCGGATTTCAAAAAGTTATTGGAACACCAGAAGTACTATGTTGCATGCAAGTACTAGGTTTGTACGATAAATATGTTAGAATAATCACCAATTTATATTGGAATCAATCCGCAGAAATCAGAGTTGAAGACCAAGTCACTAACTCATTAGAAGTACAGGAAGGAATAAGACAAGGCTGCGATTTGTGTTCGGTATTATTCAATCTTTACTCTGAAGAGATTTTTAGAGTAGTGCTACATGATACAAACATTGGAATATTAGTCAATGGAAGGAAACACTGCTAAATAACATCCATCAAGCCAGAAAGAAACGTGGAGTATGACTAAATTGTAAGAAGACACAATACATGATAATTAGTAAAAGCTCTGCATGGACAATATGTTGATAATCAAAAAATAGGAAGAGTTGCAAAATATAAGTACCTCGGGAGCTATAAACGTACAATGGGACCGCTCTATGGAAATAAAATGTACAATAGCGAAAGTCGGAGCAGCATTTATAAAAATGAAAAACGACCTCTGCAGTGGCGATATCACACTGAATATGAAAATAAGACTACTCAAATGTTGCCTTCTCTGTACTCGTTCTGGATCCTCACAGAAGCGGAAGTAAACGGTTGTAATCATTCGAGCCGCATATTCAAATATTTCTTGAGTTCAGTACATCACCAACAAGGAAGTTTTGGAAAAAATGAAAGAAGAAACGGAAGAAATCGCAAGCGTAAAAATGCGGAAATTAGAATATCTAGGCCATATAATGAGAAATCTAGAAACACATGAAATGTTATACTGAAAAATAGTGAGCAAGAGAAGTCCAGGCAGAAGACGCATTTCATGGTTAAGAAATCTAAGACAGTGGTACGCCAAGACCACGACGGAACTCTTTAAGGCAGCGGCACATAAAACGAGAATAGCCCATGATGATTGCCAACATCCGATAACGGATAAGAACCAGAACAAGAAGATTACTTACAAGAATATATACATTTTGAGATTATAATGAAATATTTTTTATGCACGAAGAACCCAAAAAATGTACCTATGCTTGTAGGAGTGAGTGCTTGTATATATCTTTGCAACGGCAGGTTGCCGTTGGTATGATTTCGAAATCTAGAGATTTATTAAAACTGTATCAAATGTAATCAGCTTTTGGAAAAGGTTTGGAATTGGAAACAACGTTAGATATGTTTTCTTGGTAGCACTTTCTCTAAAAAAGCTAATTATCAATTTTGAAACTGAAATGCTCAGACAAATTGAATGATGTTTTTCTGTACTCTCTAACTTAAAAATTAAGACCGATGCCATAAATATTAGCCTGTATAAATTCAAATATAACAGGTAAAGACTTCGACTATCAATAATCCTGAGAGTAATTGATAGATTTTGAGAATTATTAACAGCACATACCAAATGCCTACAGATAATACCTTTACCTGTTTTTGTGTATTAAAACTTAAAAAACAGGTAAAAATGTTAGTAAAGTAGTCGCAATGCAAGAAGACCAGAGTAGAATTAAAATGAAAAGCATACCTGCGAAGTTGTCGAGGGTATTTACACCGTAAAGTCAGCTTTGCTAGAAAAGGATGTAGTGTCGCAACTTAGGGTTTTCAGTTTAATATTACTCTGGTCTTCTTACATTGCGACTACTGTAGATTCCCACAATCGATTATTATCTATTCCATCGTTTATTGGAAAGTAATGAGACTAGTAGCAGGTAACCCAGTTCCACTGAAAATTTATTTTTATCAAATATTGCAGTGGTATAATGTAAGTACGGCAATTATTTTAAGATATTTATTTACTCTTTGAACTTTGCCAAGAGCTACAAAATGATATCCTAGGCGAAACTCACGAAATTATCGGACCAACAGCGATTTACAATAATTTTTCAAACATAGTAGGATAGACGTCTTAATTTCACCAAATTATAGTCCGAAGCCAGTAATGTAAGCATACTCTTTCACTACAAGAACAGAACTGCTTAGATATAGCGTTACTGAATGTGGGGAACGGAAGAAACCACTGTTTTCAGAGAAATAACAATATCGCCATCTGCTATTGGCCAAGAGACATCGGAATAGGACTACACAACATTTAAAGGAGGTGCTATTAAATGACGAATCAACTTATCACATCAATAATCCTGCTAGTCATTCTTCTTCACCAAAATTAATATACGGAAAAATTGTACATCTAATCTCTGTTACGCCATGGGGTTGGAGCTCTGCTGAAGAAGTTGGTAGACTACATGTCGTTACTAAATACCACAAACTACTGCTGCATAAAAAGATAGAGTAAAACCGATTAAATGACGGATGACAACCAATATAATGGATATGACAGCACAGGCTCCAGACTTGAACTTAACAAATACCTTGTGGCAAAGGATGTCAAAAATCAAATCTTAAAGAAAATGCACAGAACAATTTATCGAATGTCTAATTCATGCCTTTTTCGGTGCATTGTGAAGGAGGAACTGGTAATACTGATGAAAATATATAATAAAAACATAGGAATTGGCCATCAAAAATTAATACAAAAATCTTGGAGGTTTTTCTTTTAAATTATATTACATAATTTTGACAATTTTAAATATATTAATCTAAATGTATTGATCTAGATGGCAAATGATTGAAAAGAAGCTCCTTTAAACTTAAGTTTTCCTCAACTTTTAAAATGATATGGTATTTTATGCGATGATCACTGTACATTATCCTATCTACACATTTGTTTCTTTCTATCAAATATCGGACTTCTACATAATTTCTTACTTTATCTTGAATAAATCAGTTCAATTGATTATCATAAATGAATAATACCGCCATATCTTGAAGGAAATCACACAAAGAATATTTTTACCATTTTTTCCATACTCAAAAAGTGCCCTTTGACAACTTACTATTGAGTTAATACGCCATTTTTCGCCACGCTCTACAATAGACGTATTTTATTATTATTATACATAAAAATAAAATAAGGTCTACGCAAGAATCATAATATATTTTACCACTAAAAAAGTTAACCATTTCATAGTTCGGTCAAGTTATTGCATAGCAGATTGTTTTGCAACTTGTTGAGCGACGTTTAACAGACCCAGTGAAGCAGAACAACGAGAATGGAGAGATTTTTTAAATAAAAATTAAGAACTAACAGGAAATGGGACAATTCAGACGTGATAGCTGCAATAATACCGTAATGAAATATACTGACGGAATACCGCAGCGGTTAAACTATTTTACATACGTTACGGTACACTTTAATTCAGCTGTCTCTAATGTTTCCCAACTATAGGGCTCTTTTTGCTTTTATTTTTGCAAGACTAATCTGTTCCAACAACTGCTTGGCGAGCGCTTGTACCCAAGAGCGATACTAGTTAATGTGAACAGTAAATTTCGAGCAGCCTGCCGAGTTTTATTCGTATGGATTTTCAGATTGGGTCTTTACGCCGCCGCCGCCACGAATTCCATAAATTAGAGTGTTTTCCCCAGCTGAAACGTTATAAATAGCCAAATGTTTGCCGAGGTCTCGTGTTCTATTGAATCTCAGATAAATTTAGAATTCAAAGAAGGTATTTCACAGAATTTTCTTTAATACGAATGTCAACACTTTGACTTCGTTTAACTACCTCTAACTAACCGTACTGTCGTATATAAAGTAAGATTACATGTAGTAGTAACAAATGGTGTTCTGTGAGATATAGATTAGTATACCATTAAAACAAATCTGGTTGGAGTTGAGACAAGGAACCGACCGCGTTGTGTGATCAAAATAAATTTACCTCTACAAATGACATATTTTACCTATTTTTAGAGTTTACTTATAATCATTTACGGAATAATTGATATGAGAATTCTCGGTCTTCCGAGTCAATACACACATGTTGGTTTGTTAGAGGTACAAACCTGTTGATTTGGACGCATGCCATCTATAATGAACTGCCAATAAGCTAATAGTTCAGCAAGTTTCTTTTCTTAAAGAGTTTCCGTGTGTATGTTAAACTAATCTACCACCAGCAGTGAAAGATATTAGCGTATACGAAGCATTCTCTAGGTTATAATACAAATTAATTATTTTAAAATTTGTTATATAATTTAACATAATAAGCTTATAAAGCACAAAATTTTTATTTTAGGTGTTTAGAAATACAAAAGTAATACTTTCTATTGGTTATGGCTTGAGTAACACTATTTAGTTTCAAAGTAGTAAAAAAGAACACTAAGACGTAGTTCGAACAAAGATATAAAAGGTTTTAAGGATGTTAGTAAAGCCCACACACATTTTGGGAATACTTATTGGTTTCTCTGATCGAGAATAAGGCCAAACCCCCAGATACTTCTTTAATTGTGATTAGTTGCTTTCTAGGCTTAGAGGAGAAAATCCAGTTCTACTTCATGAAGCTATTTAGAAAACAACAGTGTCTATAAATGACGGGCAGGACGTAAGTTCATTTATAATGTAGAAATACTACTCAAATAATTTTACATTATCTGTTGTCGATTAGAATTATTGTAGGTGTATGTCAAAAGAAATGTCTTGGCATCTATTTAACTATCCTTTCTGAAACAGTAATAAGTAGCCTAAAAGTTGTGCTTAACTAGTTTTTAATAAGTGTGGGTAGAAACCGTGCTTGTTGGTTCCCTAAATAAATAACACATATTAAGGTTACATGATTTCATACTGGTAGGTCTGCTTAGATTTGCATAATAAAACATTTCCAAATAATACCAACACAGCGCTTGTTATATATTTGACTATTCACCTCGTTGATTAAAAATATACGTAGGCTGTGTTATTTTATGAAATATTGACAACAATTTCTAATCAGTTCTTATTAATATCTGCATATGTCTGGCTTAATTATAAAATATAAATCGCCAGGCTTTTTCATTAAATAAAATTTAAAAAACAGACGTTGCGAACTTAATCCAATCTACAAACCCAAACGGTTCTTATAAGTAAGGCTCGTTAATGTTCTTATCTTTTTAATTACTTGCCTAAATCCTCAGAGCATTAATTTTCCGCGAATGTGCCACTGAATACAAATTAACCCACGTATTGTAGCAGGAGAAATTAACAGTGATTCGGTGATTGTGCAACTTCTCTCGGGAGTAGATTTATCACAAAGCGAATGAATAATTGGAGAATGCACTTATGATGTGCAGTTTAAAAGGAAATTGCAGACGTTAGGTCTCTTAGAGAATCTATATTCGCTGCTTGTTAGTGTGTCCAAATAGTGAACGAAATTTGAAGAGTCTTTTGAAAGCATTTATTAATTAAAATGTATAAAATCATTATTTCAAAACTTACTTTCGACATTAGAGATTTTGGAGGAGTTTTATTATCGCTAGTTAATTAATAGTTTAATATTTACTTATACATTTAACATAATTTAAATATATGTTTGTTGTGCAAGCGTACGTTGTAGCAGGATCTGTTGACTAGTTTATCACGGCCATGATACATTGCGAACAGCTGCTATTTCTAGTTACAAACTGAATTTGAAACTGTCAGAACTGTGGCAACAACAAGCAACAGGAACAGACTCAAAGACTCCGTTCAACAATAGACATTCTAAAATATTAACTGTTTTTCTAGGTGATATGTACTGTTATTGTTCGTTACTAAATGGTATTCCAATGCTATCCTGATAATACCTCATTTATAGTTATTGCCTTCATGAAATGTTGATCTTTTAAATTTAACTGTATATTCTACAGTAATAATCTATATTTTCTTTCTATTATGCAATTAGAAGAATTGCATTTTTATGTATTAAAATTATTAAGAATAACTTATTGTAACTAAACATCATAATACTATAAAGTCCCTATTTTTAAGCCCAACCGACCTATGTTATCAACGACCATTCGTTTCGTCATTACTAAAGGTAAAATGGAAATAGTAATTCACATAACGGCTTTATCGGCTTCAGGTTAAAAATTTAGAACATGAAGACGAACGTATCGGTTTAATGTGTCGGCAAATCGATAGGTAACGATGCTATAATTTTTGTACAGTAAACTTTGCCTTATAAGTTGGTAAAAATATTATTTTTCGGATGTAGAAAGCTTTGCTAATAATATATCATAGTAACAGTTAAAAATGTTGACACACAGACACAGTTTTCAAAATGGCAACTCCACTAGAGCACTGCACCAGGAAGGAGCAACGTTCTGTTATTCGTTTCTTGCACAGTGAAGGGGTGAAACCCATTGATAGCCATCATAAAATGAAGCTACAATATGGAAACTCATGTTTGTCCCTCCAACAAGTGTACAAATGGAGCAAGTTTAAAAACGGGGTGATTTCCGTAGCTGATTCTCCCCGACATGGCCAAGTAAATCGTGTTGTGACGACTGATCGATTGCGGCAGTTGAAACGTTGGTGAAAGAAAATCGTCAGATTATCCTTGCTAAAATCGATAAAGTTTTGAATATGGTTCTGTATATCACATTATGCGACGTGTTGATACATGTGAAGAACTGTTGCGACGATATGCAGCACAAGGAGATGTCTTAGTGGCAAGGATTGTGACTGGGGATGAATCCTGGATGCTCTATCATCAACCCGGGGTCAAGAGAGCAAGCAAAGAATGACGTCTCACTTCTTCGCCAAAACTTAAAACAATTCGTACACAGCTCTCGGCAGGAAAGGTTTTGCTCCCCCTTGTTCGCGATGCAAGAGTGGTAATTTTGGATGACTACTTGCCTAATGAGGTTACTCTTACTAGTGTCGCATACTCGAAACTTCTAAAGAACCATCTCAAGCCTGCCATCAGAAGCAAAGGGCGCGGATTTATGAGTTTTGGCATTCTTTTGCAGCACGACAACGCGTGGCCACATAATGCACGTTCAGAGGTGGCAATCACCCAAGGTTTGAAGTTTGAGTGTCTACCACATCCTCGTTATTCCCCTGACCTCGCTACAAGCGATTACCATGTCTTTTGTCTACATAAAAAGGCATTAGATTGGAAGAAATTTCAGAGCAATGATGAAGCGATTCGCGGCTGCTTCAGGTGAAAAAAAATAAAAAAAATTTTCCTTCCGGTATTTAAGTGTTTTCAAAACGGCGGAGGAAGTGCATAGAACTTTATTAAGACTACTATTTTATAAAAAGTACTGCGAGTTTTAGGTATTACCAATGCATATATTAGCGCATATTTGAACAATTTATCGTGTACATACAGAGTGAATAAAAAGTAAGGAAGATCGGTGCTACAGCCTTAAAAACTAACTTCACGAAAAAAAATTTTTAACGAAAGTTTCCTATCAAGTTATTTGCCACAATTTGGCGTTTTTCATTTTTTTTTTTCGATTGTCCTATGTTTTAGCTATGATGTCACCGACATTTTTTTTAAATGGCAAGTCTTTTAAATTTGAGTAACAATTTAATTATTATTTAGTAACTTACTGACAACTATATTAACTTTACTCCCACATAAAAATCTAGTTATTCATTATATACTGTTAAATATTTTGTATACAATATGCATTTCAAAAATTAACATGTTGATCAGATTGCGAATAAATACATAATTTGTTCAATTATCTTTACGGTAGAAATTGACTGTATGTTCTAAAAGAAACTTCATTTATAATGCACTTTTTAGTTAGTGGTGCATCGCTTTATTTATAAGGGGACGTACAAATAATAATTATTATAATACACGTTGAAACATTTTCTTTGTACAGTTGTTTACTTCCTCATAATCTAGAAATTATAATTTAATGAGTCGTATGTTTTAAAATTGTTACATGCAACTTAGAGTGCAAATGCCGTGGGTAAGTAGATGTTTATGTATATTTTAAAAGATGTCTGATTTACCTCTTTATATACGCAGCGACGCATACAATGTTTATTTATAACAGTAATAGTAGAGCTGGAAGCATGCGAATTAATTCATGACAATTTCAAACATTTCCAGAACGCCTCACAGACGAACTGCGGCAGTGAATAAAAATATTTTGCAGCCTACATATCCTTGTGTCATCTCAAAGATTTAAAAACATGTATTTGGATTTTTGAGTATCAAATTTTAAACTCTTTATGGTGAGCTTAACCTAACCAACTTCAGATTTCGGAAATTAGGTTTTTTGAAAAAAGTATGCCATAGAAACACGTCTACTACTTTTCATTTGCGGAAGACTTTTAAACATACGGAAGTCTATTTACTGTGCAATTCTTCTGTACCTTCTTTTAACAAAAATATTGAAAAATTGTTAATAAAAAATGCAGTGAATTATAATCTGCTTAACATCGTTTGCTCAAGCCAGGTCTTTTTGAATTTAGATTTCTTATTAAGTACGTATAAAAGAAGAAACTCGGTTAAATAACTTATTATTAATAATTATTACATTATTGCAAAAAATAGTAAAGACCCTTTCTTTGAAAACAGAATATTAGTGTAAAAGCTGCAAAAGTAAACTCAGGTTAACAATCTCGTTTTCAAGATATACTCTAATTTACAAATTTTTAAACTAAATTTTTCAAATCTGTTTTAGATTTCATTCAGTTTTCACAATTACTTCTACAGTTTTCTATACTGAAAATTAAGTTTGAATTCTAAGAGTTCTAAAACAATAAAGTTTATTAAAATCGGGCGAAAAGAAATTGATGTGAAAGAACTTTGAAGCGCCATATCTCCGTAACGGTGCCAAATTGAAAAAATATTACAAGGTAATTTAGATTTTAAATAGCCTCAGCTACACGTGGTTAAAGTTTTCTGTACAGGATCAGCATCACCCTCTATATTTTATAAATAAAATAAGTACCTCTAATAAGTCACTAACTAAAATAAATTTAGAATCACTCTGTAATAAGTTCAAATAGCTTATTAAGATATTAAGGAAAAGCGATCACTTATACACCTAAAATTATGAGGTATTACAGAAACAAAACATTATTATTTCTATGGTAATTAATTTTCGGAATAGAAATCTTAAGACTATAAAAGCAGTACTACTTGAGATAGAAAACTAATTACACTGTTAAGCAAAAATCAACTTTTTAGTGACATGGATAAAACATGGCGTGTGTTATGTAAAATTTCACCAGAAATCAGAAAATGACCTTGGATTTTCTCTATCACCCCAACTTTATATTTTGCTACGAAGAGTTGTGCGTTATACGGAAATATATTAATATCGGCATGTTCTTAATGTTGCACTTACTTCAAAATGTTGTTGCAGATGTTTTACGGCGATATTTGGTCTCTGGGGCATCACGCATTTATGTCCAGCAGTAATCAGCAAGTAAACTAGGACTCCATTTGCCTTGGTATCGCTTTTCCATGGTTGCAACGTCTTGGTGGAACCGTTGGCCATGTTCGTCGCTTACGGCACCCAAGTTTTCCGGAACGAAATCGAGATGAGCATCCAGCAAGTGAATTTTTAAAGACATGTTACATTCTATTTCTCTGTAGGCACTAAGTAATTCAGTCACAAGATCTTTGTAATTTTCAGCTGTGACATTTCCAAGAAAATTGTTCACAACTGTTGTAAAAAAGCTCTCTATGCTCTTAGTTCAACTTCATTCAGCAAGTTGTCAAATTCGCCATCTTTCTATACTTCTCTTATTTTGTGGTCCCACAAATATACCCTCTTTAATTTTTGCCTCACGAACTCTCGGAAATTTCTGATTCATATACAAGAACCCTCTTCCGTTTCGATCTAGTGCTTTCACGAAATTTTTCATTAAGCCCAATTTAATATGCAGTGGTGATAGAAATACGTTTTTAGGATCAACCAGTGGTTCCTTATTTATTTGACCCGGAGTTAGTTTTAGTAGTGGCCATTCCTTCTGTATATGTATAGTGACGATCTCGTGCACGGCTGTTCTATTCACACAGGAAACAACAGTATTCTGTAAATCCCAGCTGTAGTCCAAGAAGAAGCGCTATCACTTTTAGGTCTCCACAGACTGACTACTCAGAGTCATTATACTAGATGTGTTCTAAGAGATATCGCATATTCTCGTATGATTCCTTCACATGAACGGCATGAGCTCTATAGCTATACAGATGGGTATTTATTGCCATTTTGAAGCAAAACTGCTTTTAAGCTAAGTTTTGAAGAATCTATAAATAGGCGCCAATTGCTTGGTTCATGTTTCTGTCCTAATGCGTGAAATAAATTGTCAACATCCATGCAGCATACCAAAGCCCCTTCTTGAGCGAAACAATGTGTAAGTCCTTTTTGGCGTTTTCGGAAGTGAGTTATATGTACGTCATCTTCGAGGAGATTCCATCCTTTTAATCTCGATGCTAGAAGCCCTGACTGTGATTTTGCTAGTTTTAAATCTCGAAGTAAATCATTCAATTCAGCCCGTGAAATCAGATGTGGTTCTGTTGAACATTCTGGTGCTTGAAATAGTGGAACATTTCGATGTCGATTTTCTGTGCGAATTGCATGTCATCAGTTGGAATACCGGTGCTTTCAGGTTCTTCTTCGTCCAAACTCCAAGATTCTGGTGGATTTGGGATAGGAAGATCTTCACTATGTTCAATGGGCCGTAAAGCTGATGGTAAATTGGGATACTGCACAGTATGCTTGGACTTCGGTCCGATGCCCAGGATGTTAGTGAGGCAAAAGTAACAATCTGTGGCATAGTCTTACTGTTCTCTCCATACCATTGGTACTGCATAGCGTACTTTACGTTTTATACCTTTCAACCAACCTGTTAACAATATTACACAAGTCTTACAACATATGTGAAGAGCCCGTGACTTATCTTGATCTTCTACTTTAACTCCGAAACAAGTGTTTTTTGCGTTTTAAAAGTTAGTTTCCCACACACCTAACAAAAACTGTTGACATTATTTACACACTGCCTAGGCATTGCACTTACATGTTAATTCACAGCCAATCACAGTACAGTAATAAACAGAAATCAAGTATGTAGAACACACACACGTTAGTATCGACGTTTCGCGGCACGACATAGGAAATGCAGTAACTGCATACGCCGGTAAATGCCTACTAATGCACAATATCTGATTTGGTGCGTACTTCTTACATGTAATAGACAGAAATGAACTTGTCTTAACATGGTATATTCGTCACTGCTGATATTACACAAAGTGGCGTAATATGCATATGTTGCATACTTGCAAAATATAAATACTTGTTAGATGATAGGCAAATTCTGTCTTTAAATTCGTTTTTAGAGTGCCGAAATCAGAAACACCTAAAAATTTCCATGTCACAAAATGTGTATTTAACAGTGTTCTAGATGCGAATGTAATTAAATTGGTAGAATTGAATTGAAAATTGAATGTTTTGCTATCGATTTTAACTTTCAATTACGGCGCTCTGAATATTTTTTAATTCCTTTGATCGTCTTCTAAAAGTACTAATCAGTGTAATAAAATAAATGTACCTGTACCTATAACTAATCTATATCTTTTTCATTTATGAGAAGAGAAAACGTGTTAAGACTTGTTACTGAATACATTGTTAAGGATCTAAAGTAGATGACCTTTCCAAAATACTCCTTTTGTTTATCCCTTTCCTCGCTACTCCAAGAAATGGAAACATATAAAGGTGCAATAGTCTAACAATTTGGTTATTGGTTTTCGTATAATACGTAAAAAATCAAAAGAATGTTAACATTTAAATGTTAAGATTACCTAAGTGTTGAAATTCGATTTACTTCTACACCAAAACAATGTTATATTTTTTATTTATTAGATCATTAGATTGAGCATTGAAAGTAGTAAAAGTTTACTAATTTAATTGAATTTGTAGTTACTCAAATAAAAAAGTTATCTACTTAAAGTGTTCCCATGAATTACACTATAGACAATCAATGGTAATATTTATTAACTAATTGATTATCTGTGGTAAATAATATTGTTTTAATAGTTAACTGTAAGAAAAACAACTTAATTTCAAAGCATTAGCCTCGCACAACTTCCAATAGCAGACTTATAGATTCGCACTTATTCTGAAAATTGCTATTAGAGGTTACTCGAACATGTGTTCTTAAAGCTTTTCTTAAGGACTTTCATCTATATTATCTACAATACAGGATATATGATAAACTATCCACTAAATAGTCAATCTATAGATACACACTTTCATACGTACATACACAGTGTGATCACCTCCTACATGTGCATGAAATGTACAACTAACTCTTCTTTTTAGCAAGTCCTGTGGACAGGCAAATCACAATTTAACAACCTTCTGTAGAAAGTTGTTGATTTTTGTATATCGTTGTGGTAATACCAATCAGCTTCAATGTATTCTAACAGCGAGAAAACGGATATGATGTTGATTTTGGGAGAATGCAGAGGAGCGGCGAATTAGCAGTACGACGATACCCGTATACACCTCTTCCATCATATAATGGGTTTACGAATTTGGAAAGAAACCTTACTGAAGATGATAATCCACGCTGAGTGAATTTCTGCCAATTAAAAAGAAAACGAAATTACTGCTGATCCACTGTTTTTAAAAAATATTCTATTTTATGATGAACATTAAAGTATTTAGCCTCAAAGTTTTGTTTGCGGCTATGACTTTGATGGAGGATAATGGCTATATAATTAAACAAATGACGTTGTGCATTGTTTTAATTGCGGAAATATTGTGATATTTATTAAATGTCCACAACTGATAACTATAAATGTTGTTAGTTACGGAGTTCTACAGAAGAAATCGGGGAATGTTCTCTAATGTTTATGGTTACCTGATTTAAAATTCTGATACAAAGTTAATATTAATTTTCGTAGTCTGCATTTTTCTTGCGGTAAACCATATTTTACACTAATTTTTAGCAACAGTTTTTAAAACGCATTTAATTTCAAAAGTTTACCGTTCATACTCTAATTGTAAATAAAATTTACTAGGCAGAATACCTCGCTGGTTTGCCATTGCCTTGCGAGGAAGAACGGTCATTAAAAATCCGATGTTCAGATACTGGGAAATGAACCCAGGACCTTCAGCGTAGAAGTCTAAGGTGCTAACGCACTAATCTCTAGCCCACGGCCGCTGCTACTGAATTAACAAAATTTGCATAACTTTGAAATAGAAACCCGGGAGTTTTTTCTAGGAAAGTGAATAACTGCAAAAGGTAGTGTTATTAGAATAGTTATTTATTAATACTATGATGAAACAGTGTCTATTTAACGAACTGCTGAATTGGATGTTTGTGAACACTTAAGTTGATTACTACAACAGAATATTAAATAATAGGCAACATTTTATAGATATTCAATTTCTTTGTGATGTGGAGTATTTCGTGAAAAAGGCAATGTCTTCATTTTAATATTAATTTACATCTGTTTTATGTTACCTCTTCAATTATGTATAAAGCAAATTTTCAACAATGTGTCTAAACCAAAACAGTTATCTTGTGCTACCACCCATTCCAACTACGAAATTTTTAGAAACGATACTGTCAGCACAAAGAATATGTTCTGGACTGTTACTGCATAAAGTAATCATGGCACTTATTTCCGCTAATACGATTGTATTAAAGATTATCGTTATTAGAAGGTGTTGTGTAGGAACTAGTTAAACCATGTTCACTTAACATTTCCAAGTGTATACACCTATACGCTTCTAGGTAACGAAAACAAACTATCATCAAAGAGACCGGAGGTGCATAGTAAATTTACGTTTTCTTATTTTCCTCCAGTAAATCCAAAAACACGTAGAACTTTTTGTTTAAAAGGAATAAAGCACATCTTTACCATTAAGCTCAAAAGAAATTGCAGCAGAGGGAAAAATAAAATGCGGCATCGTCGGCTGCGGAAATGATAACGATCAGAAGTTACGACCGTAAAATAATTGCGCTCCGGCATTTTGTGGACAGTTGGGAATTCTTCCCTGGCAAGGGAATAACAATTAGTGATTGCAGCACTCAATAAAAAAAATACTTTAATAGCTCAGTGATGCTTTATTAATCTTCTTGAGTTTGTGGAAAATTTTGCGATATATTTACTAGTACCTTAAAAATATAGGAAATAGTTTTCTAGAACACTTTTGTTAAATACTCCTATAACTTAGTTTTCCTACTAATCCACATTACATACCCTTCATGGTGAAGATACAGTTCCTATAAAAAGACAGCAGCTGAGATCCTTCTTTGTGAATAATTGGGTACGGTTTGTGTATTTATGTAAAACCCTGATTGAATTTTTCACTATTGAAGCCAATATTATTTAATAGTGTACAAGATATTTTTTTTATCCACATTGTACGAAAACTGCTAAGATCATGGGTTTATAGGAATATTCGGCATTTGCATTTTAATACGATATCTTAAAAAGTAGGATCAAAGCATTGTGTGAAGTAAAAATATTTAGTAACACTACGTGTAAAAATGCATACATACACGTTCATACAAAAGATGCTTTATGATGTGTTTATAGAAACAATTTGATTCTTCCTGCAGTTTCTATGTAAAGCGTACCTATACATTTAAGCTTCTTGTTTCATCGGCATTTTATAGATGGTAAAGCATAAAGTAGCCTCGAAAAATATATTCCTTTTATTCAGCACGAATAAACATTTTCCGTTTGACGACAAAGCAAAATGTTTAGAAGAAAGGAATTAATCATAAAAACTTGTAGCACGTAGTGGGAAAACGATTTGTCAATCATAAGAAATCATAAGAACACCCGTTAGAGGTGAACATGTTAGAATTGAAGAGAATTAGACGTTATTAAGGGTCGTCCTATACCGGCCTAGGAATTCAAATCTAGTGCAGCTTTTGTGGTACATCTTTTACTTTGCTTTTGCTTGCTTGCAATAAAGGTAATTGATCAACATTGTGTATTAGGGAAATAGTAGCTTTACTACGTTGTGATAACTTCGCCGTTGGTTTTTATGATAAACAACTAAAATTGGTGGCAGAGTCTTGGCATTGCTCCGATTTTAAAAAATTTAGAAGATCGAACAGCTGTTAGTTTCTGCACGTACATAGTGTTTGTGTCAGTTGTCATGTAGCAACGAGTGAACACTAAATTTTGTCATAAATAAGTAAAAGTTTCTTCTTCTTCTTCATTATAGACAATTCTGTCTGTTCTTTAACCAACAACCGGACTATCACTTCAGCGCTTCTTGGGTCGTCCTAAGCTTCTCTCCGCTGATCTATCTTTCGTTACTTTTGTTATGCGTATGTCGTTCATTCTATCAATGTTTTCATTCCATTTTTGCCTTCTATTGTTTACCCAGTTTACTACCGCTTTGATTTTACACATTTCCCTTATATTCGTGGTACGGACTCTGTCCAACCTAATATGTACCTACCTATTATTAACTATTTTTCGAAGGACTGCCATATCAGTCGTTTCTAGCGTTTATTTTGTTTTTAGTGTTTTGAATCTTCCTTCGGCACCATATGTCATTATGGGTCTTACAACGCTTTTATATATTCTGGTTTTTGTGCCCGTAGTGAGATATTTGTTTTTCCATATACTATTATTAAGACATCCTGAAATTCTGATGGATTTTTGGGTTTGATCAGTGACTTCAGCTTGTACATCACCGCAGTTGCTTATTTTGCTGCCTAAGTAATTTATATGCATTACTATTATTTTATTCTCCTCCATTAACTTGCACCTTCGGGATCCTTTGCAATCACTGTTGATTTTGTCTGAAGGAAAAATTTTAACGGCAAATATTACCTTATATACCTTATACCTTCATACCTTAGTCATACTAGTGTGTTTGAATGGTTGAAAGGTTTTTAAGATGGATGTGAAAATTGTTGTGAATGTAGAATGAGGGTTTTCGAAATCCCAGTGACGCATATTATGTCAATTGTTGATAACATTCCGTGTGAACTGCGATTCATCCGTCCAGAGAATTTGACTTAAAAATTCTAGAGTGGTTGCGGTACCATCTACCAACCATTGACAATACTGTAGGTGCCTCAAATTTTCACCATGATGTAGATTTCGTACATGTTGTATATGGTAGTGATATAAGCTGTTCCTGTTTAATGTATGCCAACTGTCGATTGGGTAATACCTAATCGCCTAGAAATTCTTGTAGTACTCGTCGATGGGTTTTGCTGGGCTGCGTCAATAGTGTCAGCATTATTGTTCACGTTATTTCTTCCAACATGATGAGGTGGTCTAACCATACACAAATTTCGGTGCAATCGTTCAAATGTTCGGTGGTCAAGCTGTCGCCGGTGAGAATACCTTCTCCGATATTCTACCACAGTGCACGAGCATTCCCGATGCAATAGCCATATACAAAGTGCAGAAAAAGGTTCTATCATTACCACACTTAGAAAACAACAATAATTCAAGCTTCAAACACCTTCTGTCATAACAAATTAGCATTTGTTTGACTTGCTTTCTATTATGACTTGATTTAACAGAACACTGATAAAAACAAAGAAATCCTTTGTAACTAGATAACGGTTGGAAATAAGACATGGGTTTATTAATATTTCTTGCTTCGTGTAGCACCCCACAACACACCTTTAACTTTGGACCACACCTTTTCAATCATCCTGTATATATAATGTATAAGTATAAGTGATCCTCGACACCGTAAGTTGAAAGAGGAATTGATAAAGAAAGAAAGTATAAGTGATACGAAATATAAAAAGTTAAATTAGGAAAAGCAATTTGGTATATGTGTACTTTTAATCGTGATTCTATCAAGGTATCTTGTCAGAGGTAGCAATTCTGGCAGAGAAACGAGCGTGTAAAACATTGCTAATACATAGTTTGTGTTAATGGTGATTTCTGTCAGCTGTCAGTGACTGCAAAAATATGGAAATTAGTCTGTTCTAGGCAGATTAGCTTCTTCTCCAGACACTGGCATCTGACAACTACTGGCACAGGCACTAACATGGGAAAGTAGCATAGTACTAAAATGAAGCCGTTTTCAGTTCGTGTGACCTACTTCACCTAAAGTAAGTTTATTAGAAATATAAAATGTCTGTATTATGAATAACATTCTATTACAGTTTAAGTTTCCGGCTGTCTGCGTGTGGTAATAAATGCCTTCCTAATACCAGCTTGCCATATTCCAAGAGATAATTTTATTGTCACGAATTGCATATTTGTGGTTACTTGGGAGTTTAGACAGACTACCAAATTAAATATCTCCGTTTCTTTAGTTGTTTAACAAACTAGGGAAATCATGTAACATTATTCAAACAATTAAATTCAAATGCTGTAGTTGACAGACTTGTTGTGTTCAGGATATGGAACTTAATTCCACTTTCGCTTATAATTGCTATTTTTACTTTTATGTGTCACATTTTTTTATACCATTGTAACAGATGTTTTTAAAAGATGATAAGTAGAGAGGCGGTTAGTTTGTTTAGGTCATGCATGTCGTAGCATATTGGTTGGTTATGAAAAAACACAATAATATACTCAATCACTATACTGTAAGACATACTGAAAATCTTCAAGACGATAAAAAATTCTGTGTTTTACAGCTTTCATACATTTTCTGAAAAGCTAATAAATAGGAGTACATGTTGTTTTGCAATATTTTATGATCGTTCCCGATAGGGAACACATGTGTTATAAAAAATAATAACAAAGACCAGGGTATAGTTTCCGCAATTCGTTTCAGTTGTAGCTCGCTCCACTTCTTTATAGTAAATTTGTCCTTTCCATTAAACTACTGCGCAGACCGATTTAGAATTTCTCTGAATTATTATGGACGCATTTGGAAATTCGGCAGAAAGTTCTTTAAAACCGTTTTGTGCTGAATACCACTTAATACCATTCATCTTGGTTCATTCGAAAGAGAAATAATAGATTATAGATTTTTGTTCCAACGCATACAACATGTCTCTATGATAAAAACAAGAAGTCTGTAAATATAGTTACGGTTTACAACATAACACAACTGTCTTTGTGTAATTGTAAAACGAAATCACAAATAACAATGAAACACACAAAACTAGTTGTGTCACAACTAGTGCAAAAAACTTTGGTATTTGGTTGGTGAGGTCATTTTTGTAAACAAATTTCTAATAAACATAGGTGATATTCCAATTCACAACGAAACTACAGGAGATCAAAGTTTTGACGGTATAATTAATTTTCAAACTTAGTAGCTAATTGTCCAGTAAAAAACAAAAAAAGAATTTAAATTAATATTTGTATCAACAACAACAATCAATAAACTTGTCTCAATTTTACTAGGTTTATTTGTTTCATCGTTAAATAGTGGAAGGTTTTAGTGCAGCTAAATATGCTGATGTTGTTTTTGCTTACGGATATTGCAATGAAACTGCTCTCCATGCGTCTACAGAACACCAATTGATGTATTATTCATATGCTCTCATTTAAGCACGAAGTCAGCAACGTTCTAGTGTTAATATTTATAGTAATTTCATTATGTTAACGAGATATTCGAAGATCATCTACTTAATATCCAATAAAGCATGTAATATCAGCATGATGGTGGTGCCCCGCTGTATTATGGAAGGTGAGTAACTGTATGGTTAAAGCTTTATTATCCTGACAGTTAGATTGGACATTTGCTTAGACAATTACTTGAGCGAATCAGCAATGACCTACCTGCAATGAAAAATAACAATGTAATGTTTCGAGTGTAGGAGTCGTTGGTGCTAGGCCTGTAGTCAAGCTCAACGAGCACATTTTGAGCATTTATTATATGAAACAAATATTTTTATTTTATTTTGTAAGTATTTTGGTTATTCTGTTACAGGCTACTTGATATCAAGGCTATGAATTAAATTAAGCCTTTAAATCTTTGATCCCCAGTAGTTTCGGAATTCATTGGAATACGGCAAAGTTCATTAAATTTTTTTTTTCAAAATTACTTTACTAATAAAATAGCAACATTTCTTTACTATAGTTGTGAAACACCCTGTATAATAATTATTGATTTTTGGAATTAAAGTTTGATAGTTATTAACCCACAAAAGAATCTCCATCACCGATAAGTGGAATTCGTTGCATATAAAGTTACGATACGTGTTTACATAAAGAAATTTTATACATTGCCTACTTTTCTCTTTTTATTTAATAAATTTGTTATATGTCTTTAATTAACGGAAATTTCTACATAAAATAGAGTAACTGATAAAAAATAATATAATATTCAAATAATATGTTATCTAAAATAAACTTCAATTTTAGTCAGCTTGACATCTGTGGTATTTAAGTTATTATTTTTTTTTACTGAGTGTAATAAGCAGTGTCCTGTATGTATATAGGCAGTATCAAAATGTTTTTTAAGCTATTTCAACGAGATTAACCTTTGGACTACCGTGGGGGTAATTTTGCACCACAGCTTCGGATTTTTATAAATGTCTTTAATAACTTTAGCTTTATCATGACAGTTATAGTTTTACAAATAGCAGATATTTACAAAACGTTAAAAAAAATATTTATGAAAGTGCGATGAAATGCAAAGTTACGCCACACGGTAGTCCATCATTGCTGAAATTATTGATTGTGCTTGAAAATACTTTTGTTAAATTTTTCCTTTTTACAATGCATTTTCTAATTATGCAGCTTTAATTTATTGTAATTGTTGTTAGTAAACAATTGTGTAGGTATGGCATCTTTATTACAATTTAAACAAGCTTTACTAGAAAAAATATCCGTATATCTAGCTAGATTATTCATCATTTAGTAGATGTTGGAAGATACATACCATCAGATTCTGGCAAACTAAGAATATTACAACAAAGAAAGGCGAATTGACAAAAAGAAGAAATTCTTGTTCAATTTGGGCAAGATTATGTTAAAAAATATATGTATTATTTGTGTTGGGTCGGCAGTCCGCAGATCAAGCAACTTTTAGAATCCGAGTACAAACAATATATATTTTTTTTTAATTAAAATTTGTATTTTATTCTGTTTGTCTCTTCACGCGGTATGTCCTTATTCCATATAATAGTAATGCTTTGCGAATAGGGTTCATTACTTATTTTAAAATTTGATGCAAACTAAACAAATTAACGCGTTAATGACTAAAGTCAATAATAGTTCATGTAAACTAATTGGTAAATGTGAAATGGCTTATTTAAAAGTCTTGAAAGACGGTATGGGTGATACTCTGTTTTCTTGGTATGTAATTTCAGCTAGATGTATGTTTCCCTCATTTGCAATTTTATGTTGATACTACTTTGAACTGATAGAGCGAATTCACTACATTAAAAAAAGTATTTAAGGCAACCTAATTTTAAAAAGTGGGGCATTATAAAGAACAATGTTCCAAACAATGATTAATAATATAGATACACTTTAAATTAAAAAATATATATACTTAATTTCTAAAAATTAATTAAAGCCTATAAAAGATCCATAAAATATTTTACCTGTCCACAGGGAAGATTGCCTACAATATGTACAAAAATATTTTTTGGATACTGTAAACAACCGAGATATTAATTCAATTCGTCTTAGCAGACCCACCCTGTATTTATAATTTATTTAAATACCACATTTGTGAATATGATATCAAAACATTAAGACATAATTTTCTCCTATAGAATAAAAAATTAGCGTTCTTACGGACTCGATTTTTGCAGTATCTAAAATGTAAATTAAAAAAAATATCTTCATTATATACAGGTTGTCAATTTGAAAACGTACCATGTGTTATATCTCGGGAAGTAAAAGAGGTATGAAACATTTCTAGAAACCTCTTCTACAACATGGAGGGGAAATCATTGTGACACATATGATGACGTTCCTCATTCAACAACTGAGGCAGAATGCACGTCAACACAAGAATTTGAACTAGTAGCACTCACCTTGTGATACCTCACTGAAAAGCTATTACAAAATGCTATTGAATAGTAGAAAACGTTCTTTTTACATGATTTGTTTTGGAAAAATAGAAAGGGCTTTTTATGGGATCTCTTATAATTTGTTGTCTGCAAAATTCAACTTCAGTTCATTGCGCAACTGCGAAAGGAATATTTTAGAAGTGCCCTAGCTATACCATTATAAATCATTCAAAATTTGAGAATTTGAGAGTAGCTTTTAGTATTGCCTAGAGAATGACGAAAATCATTTTGAACATTTGATCTAATATTATTAAATTTTAATTAAAATTGGTTCTAAAGCTTTCGAGTTTTGTTTTTTAAATTTTCCAAAAGAATCAGATAAAACAATGTTCGCTACTATTGAACAGCATTTCATAAGAGCTTTTCAGTGAGGTATCACATGGTGGCTGTTACCATTTGAGAGCCTAATGGGTTGAACTGTGAGGTTACATTAACAGGCATGATGATTTCCCCTCCATGTTGTAGAAATGGTTTCTAGGAATTTTCGGTACATTATTTAGTGGATATTTCATATTAACGCATTAAACGAATCTCGAGTTCAACGCTACAGCAAATATTAACGATGTTAGCACAACAATTTTATAAAGAATTTAGTATAAAATAGTAATTAAACCTTAATAAACGAATTGCTACAAAATGAACCGTAAATTCCTAATGCTTGTGAGGTTAGTCCCAATAAAAACGTTTAATGGTTGTTGTTATTTCTGGCATTAGTCGCGGACATAACGATCTCATAAAATTGTACTAACAGTCTGTAATTTAATTATGAATTCCAAATAGCATTCAACCGTACAAAAAATGAGATCGTTAGTTTAATGCATGTATAAAATTTTACGCTTTTGAACTTACCACAAAGTACAATTCGAACTACTTGAAGTATATTAACATACTAATAATCACATGTACAATTTTCAGCATTGTTAAGGTCCTTATGTAATTTCCTTAACAATATGTTATTAATTGGAATTGTTATAAGAATACCTCAAATGGAATAAAGAAGAAGGTATATTTATGATTATAGTTAATCGAATCGCAGCCAATAGTTGTAATTATCGCCTTTTGGAAATCATTAGGCAAATAGCAAGGGTTTTATATATCAATGTTTGTCCTGCCCTATCCATCGCTTTGTAATCCGTATCTGGAATTCTTGTAGCATATCTGTGATAAATTCAGATATACATATTCGTATAATGTGTGTATATTTTGATATGGCCACCTTAGAACGAATATGTATTAGAAATTAAAAGTAGCACACAGAATACTTCCTCTCAGCGATAACTACTGCTGATAGTATAATCTGCTTAAGTTATGAAATAGTGGAAACGTCAAGCAGTAACAAAGTGCGAAATGGAAGAAAACCAACAACTCCAATGTGTATCAAGTCCTCCAATTCGCACCACTACTATATAAATACAAACTTGATTGAGTTTGTTGGGAGGAGGGTATACCAGCTGATAGTTTCATTTGTTAGGTAGAAATAGCCGACAGTGATGATTTGACTTTAAAGTTTTCTTTCGGTCAGGTTTTCGATATGTTTTCTTTCTAGATTTTTCATAAACGCAACAGGCTTGCATTCTGCATTAACAAAAAAGAAAGTCAACACGAGTTGTAAGTAGATCTTCCGCCCTTTCCTTTCGCTCAACGTTTGAGCTTTACCCTTATTTGCTCGCGGGTGATTCCCCTGCTTCTTATCTTATTCCCTTCGGGATCACACCAGTCTACCTAATCTTCAAGTATTTGGCCTCTGCGGATAAGATTTCACACACATTTTTACGTTGAGAGGTTATATACCGTGTGGACCACGAAATATGTCGTTTGAAATAAACTAAATTTCAATCTAACCGGAATATGTAGTCTTAAGCTAGGTCGCTTGGTAAAAATGTTTAGCGTGTTCGAGGTATTTGAGTGTAATTACATCAAACAATGCAAAATTGATAATCATCAAATGTTCACAATTTATACATATATTTACAATAGTTACCAGGAAGAATATTCTTAAGTAGATGTGCAAATATTTTTTATGTTCTTTACATAAGGAAATTTTTGTATTATTTTAGCAGTATGTTGTGTTGCGCTGCACTTGCTAATCCGCGGGATTAGTCAAATATTAAGATATGTTTCGTTAATATTTGATTAATCCCGCGGAATCGCAAGATCAGTTCAATACAGCGTATTGTTAAAATATTAAAAAAAAATCCTTGTGTAGAGAATGTAAATAATATTTGCGAATGTAAATAAGAATACGCTTCGTGATAAATATTCCCATTGTAGTGGATTACACTTCTACGCTAATGGTCTAGAGTTCAATTCCCAGTACCGGATAATTGGCCAACCAACGAAGTATTTTGCGTAAAACTTCTCGCGATAGAAGTGTACCAGTGTTTCAAAGTGCATGTTAAGCTGTATGTCCCCAAGTCTACACTATTTTGCGGTTTGAATTTGTATTGAAACGATAAGGCATTCAAATGATGGTAATAAACTAGTTTTCGTATCTATGTTTCATTTTTCAACTATTTTCAAAGCTACATATCAGTTGTATGTGTACATAACAAATGCATTTAGCAGTGGATATAAACCACATAGGAGAAAAGCTGTTTAATGATTGTATAGGGGATTATGTAAAATATTTTACGAAGAACGGTTATACAGAGTTATGTAAAAAATGTTCTGGTTCTATAGATGCATTTAAATAAGCAGATCTCAAGGTTACTGGAGCACTATCTAACAATTTCTTTGTGTTTTTTTGGGACAAAATGATCTACTATGCCAAATACCAATTAGCCAATTTGCAGAATAACTGGGCAATGTAGTAGATAAAGAAAAATTGGTCATTTAGACGGACATTTGGAAATACTTGGGATTTGTTAAAATACAATATAAATATTCCACGTAAAATAGGTATACCTTCAGTTAAACATTTGTTCAGGATCTGGTAAAATTTGGAGTTAAAAAGGAGTTCTTTCAGAAATGAATAACTCTCGTGTTTTTATTACCAGTATAAAGACATGTTGTTAGATATGGTCCCATTACAGTAAGCAGTGCTGTGAGAAATCACAATAATTATTTGGTTGCGTGGTTTTGACTGGGCGAGATTTAGGACGCAGTTTTCCAAGCATCTTTTGCACCATATTTCACCTGTTGTACATCCGAACTACGAATATTGTCTATCTGGGGTAATTCCTAGAGCAGTGGGCCTTTCTAACGTATCAGATACCGTAGTACTGATTTTGTCCTCGTCAAAACAATCCACAGACCTCAGCTAGGTTCGAACCCACATCCTTTCAATCTATAGGTAAGTCTTCTAACCTGTGGACTATCGAAGTCGGCACCACAATAATTACTGCTTTTTATCACCTTCGCTCTTTCATTAGTAGTCATGTTTTTACTCCCGCATAGCTGAAGATTCATTTGAATTTCTGTCACTTGGGGCGCATTCGTATCTTTGTTATGTAAACTGAAAGCCTGCATTAATTGATGCAATATCAACGTAAGAGGCCAATAAATGTATGCAGTACTTTACTACTTTATGGCCTTGGCTATAAAGTACCTCCGCTATAATTGCACATGATTTTTTCTTCTGGAGTTACGTAAAACAAGCTGTTGACTAAGAGGCAACAACTGTACCTGACAGTATGAGCAAATTAGTAGGGGAGGCGATAGCGATAAATCGCTATAAATTCTGCAAAATGTGGAAAGAAGTTCTATCTTCCTCACTGCCCCTTGTAGTTCATCCTTGGACATAGACTTCTCCCATCTGACACCATTTTTGCTGACTACGTAGAGATTCATAACAATTAATTTGGGTATTGGTTATAATTTTCAATTTTAGTATATGTAGTGTAGTATGTAGTGTAATGTATTTTTAAAATAAGATTTGATTCTGAAATGCTTCGAAAAATAGTAACGAAGCATTAAAATTATCCAAGATTTTAGTAATATGTGTTTAATTTGGAATTTGTAAAATCCTAGTATTATAGAAAATTTGTAACAAGAAATGGTAAAATTTTCTACTTAACAACGTGCTAGGTTTCTTAAGTCTTCTTATGCTGAAAGCTTTCAGACATTTTTCGTCATTTTATTGGGGACTGTATCATACTTTAATATGTATTAATTTTTTTGCTTAAATAATTGCGTCATGTATGAGTTTCACCGTTTTAATTAACTCACCTTATGTACTTAGATTATTATAACACACTTCTTTCATGTTACAGATTTTGATATTTCAAGCCAAGAATATCAGTAAGATATGGAGATCCGCAGGGTTCTACTTGTGGACCCACCGTATGCTTGTTATTTATAAATGACCTTGCAAATCTCAGTCGTATCGTCAACTGCTTCTTTTCTCCTTTTGCTGAAGACACTTCTATCATCTGTCGCGGCTATAATGTTAAAACTTTCAAGAACCTAATAAACAACAAACTAACAATCAGAAAATAATGATTTACAGTAAATAAAATATGTATAAATTTAAGGCGTAGTTTATAATGTCCATTTAAATGTTTTCATTGGCACAGAAAGCCTAAGGCAATCAAACAAAAAACAAATTTTTAGGTTTGGAATCAGATAAAGGTTTTAAATGGCCTCAACGTATTCCAAATTTCTGTTTGATTTGTATCGTTCGTCATCAGCCAATCTATAAATAAAGTCGTGGAGAAGTTATTCAGCATTCTTTATTTGAATCACATGTATAATGTATTTCTCTGAACTTTTACTTTAAGATCAAATGTAACGTTTCTTTTGTAGAAGATTGTATATTAGTTATGTTGGTATCAGTGTGTGAGTTATTAAGGATGGCTAAGAGCACGTGAAAGCATGCTCCAGTCACCATTACGTTTATGTGATTATGTATGTGGTAGTTAATACATATTTACGAATAAAAGTTACCACCACACTTTTTAGAATTCAAGAAAGTGCAATTAGGATAATTAATGAGGTAGATTCTACACGTTCACTTATAAACACTAAATGTTTACCCTTGTTGTTATATTTATTCTAGAAATTTTAACGTTGATATATCGGAGCAATTGTAGTATCTCTCTCAATCAACAGATCCATGGCAAAGATGTTCGAATGAACGAAAAATTAATAGAATACAATAGAACAGAATAGATTAGAATAGAATAGAATGGAATGGAATGGAATGGAATGGAATGGAGTGGAATGGAGTGGAATGGAGTGGAATGGGATGGGATGGAATGGAATGGAATGGAATGGACTGGAATGGAATGGAATGGAATGGAATAGAATGCAATGGAATGGAATGGAATGGAATAGAATGGAATAGCATAGGATAGAATAGAATACAATAGAATAGAATAAAATAGAATCGAATCGAATTAAACTGAACGGAATGGAACGGAATGGAACGCAACGGAACCGAAGAGAACAGAACATAACGGAATAGAACAGATAATAACATAAATATAGTTTACACTTCTATATAATTTGACATTTAAGAACCTATTACCGATATTTCAGCAAGCCTGGTCTACAAGTAGTGAAGTAGTGACTTCAGTTTTGCCTTTAAAGTTTTTGGGGCTAGCACTTTTAAATCACATAAACTGATGATTCTTTAAATGTACGTATAATCAATACAATGTTGCATAATCTTGAACCTATGAAAGGGTATGGCCGAGTTGATTTCATTTCGAGTGCTGTAATCATAAAAATCGAAGCAGTGATTAAATTCTGCTTGCACCAGCAAGTATGAGGGTAAAGTGTAAAAGTAAACAGACGTAGTAAGCAGTTTTTGGCTGCTTCAATATTAGATGTTGACATCATCTGAAAGTGTTATTTGCGTTGATTTATTAGTAACTTAAAGTTGAGAGGACTCTCTATGTATGTCTCAAAATATCTTTACCTTGTTTTGTTCTTTATGTTATAAGTTATATATTTGTGTTTCGTCAGGATTCAGTTTTGATTTAAGCCACCGTTTGAAGCAACTATACTCAAACACTGCGAAAATGTTTAAAGAAACTTATTGAATTAACTTTTACTAGCATATATATTTATAATTTTATTCTTAACACTAGTTTATGGCAGCGTATACTATAACTTATAATACATAAGTCGGATCGGGATTGTTTCTTCACTAGATGTTCTTTTCCGTTAAGTGTTAGTTTTAATAAATAATTTAGTGTTTTTCTTTTCGAAATTATTCTCTCTCTTGGAGACTGTACAGTGTACACCGTACCACCTGTGATAGGTTGAAATGATTAATTAATGCTTGATATTTGTAGACGACAAAGCAAGCACAAGGAAATGATGTAAGATACGGGGAAGCTATCAACAAATATATATGAAGTTAAATAAGAGTAGGTAAGGTTACTACTAAGAAGAAAGGAGTATCAAAAGGCTATCTGACTAGTCCCTCGTATGTAATTTAGTCATACATCATAACATACATAATCTGAATTTATACGCTCTACATTTACTCAATTTTGAAATAATCCGAAATAGTCTAGTTTGGAGATTTATGGTGTAACTTGGATGATTTAATGATGTTCGGGTTTAATTTGCTTTCAGATTGGCTTTATAAATAATTCAGTGCGCTTTGAACGGTTTAGATTGTTTCTTCGTCTGTTACTTTTGTACCTTTCAAGTTGAGTAGAACAAGACAACCGAAAAGAGTTTTAAAATGCGCAAGATAAATTCACTGGTTGACTTATTCTTGTTAGAGAATTTGAGTGAAAAATAATGTTGGTGTATTATAGAGAATATTAAAGTATTTTCATATCGACGTGACATTTAATGCTAGATGGATCCGTATGGAATGTACATAAATTGATATAAATGCTTTCTTGTCTTAGTATCTACTTTCTAGTCAGCCGATTTCTTAAATTTTCGTCAGATTTGGTTTATTTGCATTTACTGTTCTTGATAATCAGTTAAGTGTAAAACTGAGAAGTCTGAGAAACAAGATTTCCCTACAAGTATTTTCATGTTTCCTATTTAAATCATCTGGCGTTTGCATTCATTGTTAGAGTCTACTAACGTTATAGTCGTTATCTTTGCCGTAATCTTCACAAAATCTGTCAACCTCATTCCGCGGCAAATGTAAATCTTGTTTCTACAATTTCTCAGCTTATCCGTCAAGAACATCCTCCAATTTCTCACAACTTTGTGCTGTCTACAACATTGAACATGAACACGCACCTGCTTGTTATGAACTTAAAAGTTAAGCTATCAAGCACCACATTTGTTGTCTGGGAACTTGTATGATGTATGTATACTGATTATCTATCTAATAACAATAATGGTATCCTTTTACGCACCAAACCAATTTGTTACATATATGTTACAGTTGTTTAGCAAATTATTTAATCGCATTGTAAGTGAAACAGATTCCAAAGGAAAACGAAAATAATTGCTTTGGGGTTTCTTTTTAGCAAATGCATTAATCAGAAAATCCTATTTTGCTAAGCTTCGGTTCGTTTTGAAATTAAGCAGTTGCTTAAATTATGTCGCCGCCGCCGATTAACACTGGTTTTTTGTATCACAACCCAACATTCATCATACTGACAAGTAGGCTGAAAGCAAAACCTGTAATCACACTCTAGAAATTTGTACGTCGTTACTGCGACTCCGGAAATAACACGGCGACGCTGACATCTCATTAATATAGACTACAGCTAAAAAGTAATCCGACATCATGTCTCGGTAGCTCGGCTTGCGTTCATTTTAATTAATGAGAATCTCTATTTAGTCTATGCATAACTCATTTTTTGGGATAATATTTTTTACTAGAATGGTAGTATCAATTAGAAAATAGTTCCACTTTACGGAAAGAATTCCTAATAAAATTTGCAAGATATCCCTTGAAATTCAGTAAAGCTCAATAAAGTATGATAAAACATTAAAAGTAATATGGAACAACTTGATAGGTAAAGCTTTCTTGGCGAATTAATCTTAAAATGTTCACTTTTATGCAAAATAGAAAATTATGCAGATTTTGAGATTGCCTACTTATGTACGCATCGGATTGGTAAGGATCGAGCCGACTATCAAAGCAACTTGCAAACTCTTGAATACAATATTTTGGTCATGTGTGTGAACATGATACACCTTAATCCAATTATTTAAATACTTCTTATTAGTAATTAAAGCATACAGTCTTGCATACGAGTTAAAGCTCGATGACTAATGTGTGTCTGTATGGAAAGTAATAATACATACATTCATACATACATACATAATCGGTCCTTTTCTACCTTACGCTGTAGAGGTGTGGAGGTGCAGTACATTTCTCCACCTGCTCCTATCCCTCGTTAGTGTATCAGTTTGTCTCCAGTTTAGGTCCTTTTTTGTAGTAGTTTGTCTATTTCCTCTTTCCATGTTCTCCTGGGTCTCCCTCTTTTTCTTCTGTTATCCACGCCCATTTTACATGTTTTCTTCACTGTCCTGTTTCCATCCATTCTGGTGAGATGATCCCACAATCTTAACTGCCCCTTTTTAATTTTGTTCACCAGGGAGTTCACTTTAAACCAGCTGCTGATTATATTATTGTTAATTGTCTGTCTGTAATAATCTGTCTCTTCTGATAACACCTGCTACTGCTAGTAAATATTTCATTTCACTGGCTTGTAACCTACTCTTAGTTCTGTCATTCAGCACCCACGTTTCACTGCCATAAGTTATAACCGGCGAGAATACACTATTAAAACTTTTAGCTTTGGTTTCCATACTGATTTCCTTTTTTCTAATGAACGTTTTATTGAGAGCGTAGTAAAGCCCGTTTGCTGCTTTTATTCGTGTGTTAGTTTCCGGTTTTAAGTCACCTTGTGCATTAATTACCGATCCCAAATATTTGAAATTATCAATTTGTTGTATTGTTCTGTTATTAATACGAATAGTTGTTTTTTGATTCAATTTACTTATGGTCATGACTTCGGTTCTATCCGTGTTTCCTGGTATCACTAAGTCATCGGAATAAATCATTTCTTTAATCACTACTGGTCGCAACTGTCTTATCCCTACTCTGGCTCCACTTATTTTACGGTCACATTTTTTTTGCAATTTCATCCTTCAATGTATTAAACAGCAAAGGACTCAATACTCCTCCCAGTCGTACCCCTTTGTTAATTATGAACTCCTTTGATACCCAATTATTTGTTCGTATTACATTACTTGTAACAACATAGATACTCTTAATGGCTCTCAGTAGCAATAAGTTCACATTCCTTTTTTCCAAAACCTTCTATATTTTTTCCCTTGGGGCACTTTCAAAGGCCTGTTGCAGATCCACAAAGCATAAGTGTAAATTATTATTATGTGAAAGTGTCTTTTCGGCTAATTGCCTCAGACTGAATATTAGGTCCGTAGTTTCTCTTCCTGGTCTACACCCATCTTGGTTATCATCAAGTGTTGACCCAATGGTTGACCTTAGTCTTTTCTCCAGGATTATTTCATATACTTTACTTACTACCCCAAGTATGGAAATTCCCCTGTAATTATTACATTTTCTGGGATCGCCTTTTTTATAAATTGGCAATATGGCTGCCACCGTCCAGTCCCTAGAGATCTTTCCTGTCACCCAGGCTACACTTAGTATTTTATGTAGAAGTTCTTTCCCATTTCTTCCCATACTTGTAATCATTTTCGCCCTAATATTAGTCTATCCAGCAGCTTTCCCATTCTTTAATTTTCCCATTGCTTCTTCTACTTCGTTTACTGTTATATATTCTGGTGTGTCGGTATTTCCAGCGTTTACGAAATTACGATTATGTTCTTCTCCTTCCCCCGAGAATGTCTCCATGAAATATTCGCGCTATCTATCCATAATTTGTTTGTTTGTAGTTAAGACTTTACCTTTCTTGTCTTCTATTCATTTCAAACCGTTACCATTCTCCTTTCTTAGATTTTTCAACGTTTTATTCAGTAGCTTTGCATTTCCCCTACTATTTTCCTCCATTTTATTTCCAAATTCATCCCAGGAGTCTCTTTTTGCTTGCTGTACTAGTTCTTTAACCCATTTTCTCTGTTCCTTGTACCGTCTATATTCCTGATCTGTTCTATTATTGAGATATTTTTTCCATATACGTTTTCTCCTCTGTATTTCTTCTTGTATTGCATTGTTCCACCATGCCGTGCATTTTTTCTTTCTACCGTAATTTACTGCACATACTTCTTCGGCCACTTTGCAGATGTTTGTTTTAAACAAATTCCACAGTTCTTCAAGATCTTCAACGTTTTCCCAATTTAACTAACTAACTAAGTTCGTCTTCCAATTTTGTACTATACCTGTGTTTGATGTTTCCATCTTGTAATTTGTGGGCTCTTATACTTGGTTGACTAAATGCGCGATTTTCTGGGACAGTCTCTTTGATTAACATTGATTTGATTTTCATTCTCACCTCAACCAAATAATGGTTACTACCAATTTCTCGTCCTCGTTTTACTCGTATGTCATTAATTTCTCCACTATGATTACTTTGTACTAATACTAAATCAATAATTGATATTTCATTCCTACTTTCCATTGCTCTCGTGTACTTATGTATATCTTCATGCTTGTAATGTGTGTTTCCTACTATCATATCGTTATCTATACAAAATTCTATGACACGCTTACCGTTATTATTTACGTGGACCTCTCCAAACATTCCCACTGGGTATCCTGCGCCATTGCTTAAATACTTTAAATACTTCTTATTAGTAATTAAATCATACAGCCTTGCACACGAGTTAAAGCTCGATTACTAATGTTTGTCTGTATGGAAAGAAATAATACATTTAAGTTTAAATTGTGAGCAATAGCTTTTAAATATTAATATTTAAATTATGAGGATTTAAATAAGTAATACAAACAAATTCAAACATGTAAACAATTAATAGCATGAAATTGAGTAATGAGAAACAAATATTTATTTCGGCACTTTCATTACAATATGCCATTCGAAATGGTTGTCATTCCAGTGTTTTGTTTACGGGATTTTGTTTTTCGAAGTATTTGTCATTCGAGATTTTTGTTTTCAGGTTTTCACCGGATACCATCCAGAAGTGTAGCGCTTAAGGGTGACTTCGCCTTTGGCCTACTATCTGTATGTAATTTCCACTAAAATAAAAGTAAGCCACGTATACTTGAGCGTTGTAGTTTTTAAATTTTCTCCTTTTAAAGAATACTTAATATTGTGAAAATATGTGGTATTGCAAAAAATACTTTGCCGTTCTGATTTAGAGCTCCTAAAGTTGTGTTTTATTATATCACATTAAAGTTCTTCTCTGCATCCGTACAAAAACATGATTACCTATACTCGTTTAAAATTACCAGCTGATTATGTTGTTATGAATTTTTTTTTTCAATATATTGAGACGAAGCGCATCAACAGCTTAGGTTATTAGCGCTTACTTATTATATCTATACTCTATTACATTCTATGCAATTATAGGCTTCTACAAAAAGTTTTCATTACATTTCTTTATATTGGAACTTTGATTGCTTCTATAAAATTTAATATCTTATGTACGGATTCTTTTTGATTGCTGAGAGCTTCCTTGATATTGTTGGGAAGGTGGAGAGTATCCCTCTGGACAGAAATCTTGTTGCAGATGATGATGATGTGTTCAACTGTTAGGGGTGTATCGCATACATCACAGTTTGGAATATTTGCTCTTTCAAGTATATACTCATCGGTTGCCCTAATATGGCCAATTCTAAGGCGATTTTAATGCAAGCACTAGACAATTTACAGATACAATACAGACGCGATATAGTGAACTTCACCATAAAAAATAAATCAGGTTTTATTCGACCTGCATAATTAATATTCTTAAATAACTCTCTAAATATTAATTAATTTATTAATTAATATATTACAATACTTGTATTATAAGAATAAATAATAGAAATGGTAATTTATTTTACTAAATATCAAATATTTTTTATGTAGCATCTATATATGACTGAAACCATCTTTCCACGTTAGTATACAGAGCGGTAAACATATCGATGCTCACCATTCGCATCTCGGAAACTATAAGAGCTAGGAGGTAGGTTAAATTGGCGAAAATTTTCGTTTTTTATGGCGATTGAGAATCTGAAGAGAAATCCTGGATATTTTGACTCCTTCATGATTTATTGCGAAAAATCCGAAAATTGTGATTTTAGAAATAAATAAAATCGTTTCTATCATTGATGCTATTTCAATCTAACTTGGTAACTTCATGTTTTTGGTCACCGTGAGTTGAATGACATCGACAGAAATGTGTAGGCCTTCTATGTTTCAAGCTGCGATAGTCGACTTCTTTATTTCTTATGGCCGCCATATTGAATTATCCCACCATTAGATAGACAAAACAATGAGCTTTTCAAAATGGTAACAAACATAATTTTTTCTTTCAAAAAACCTGTGGAAATTTGAAAATTTTTGTAAATAATTTATAAAATTGCATAGGCATTGAAAAACAATTGAAATAATAGTTAAAGTGACAAAGATTGTATTGCTAATTGTCATTTAAACATTTTATTGGTTTAGCGATAACAAGTTGACAAATTCAGTACAACTATGATTATTTAAATTGTTCGAAGTGCGCGTTATTTATGATGCAGAGGTTAGTCCTCTAATTCATTTCGTCCACTGCTTTTTGGATAGTCTGTCTTGGAATGGAGTCGAAGGCATTTTCGATTTTGGGGCGAAGGTGTCCGATATTTACCATCGGGGATGCATATACAACGTCTTTTACATTGCACCACACAAAGTAATCCATAAGCGTTAAGCATGGCCATCGTTGAGGCCAACGAACAGGGACAAACGTGCCAAGCCATGAATTTTGAAAACATCGTCTAAATAACCTCGAACAATGCGAATGTGAGGACCGGTTCCGTTTTGTTGGTACCACTTAGGCTTCTGAAGGGTTACTAATGGCAATTCATGTAGCATATATTCAATTTGTTTGCAAAAATGCAAATATCCAGGCTCAATAAAGATCCATCGATAAAAAATGGAAACACAACCGCATTATCTAAAAGGCCAGCTCATACGTTCAGGCCTAGTCTCTCTTATTAAACGGGGAGTCTCTGTTGCTTAGTAATTAAGGTTTTACCTGTTTGTAAATAAACACTCATTAGTCAATAGGATTTTTCTGGAAAAATGTGGATATTGCTGCATTTTTTCTCGAAACCAATAAAAAAGTTCAATCTTTTATTACCATCACCAGGCTGAAGAGTTTGTACAATAAATGCTTTACCGAGCAAGTTACATGAATAATAGTATACCTTGCTTACCTCTGAGGAACGCTAGAATTTACTTAGCTTTCTTTATTGTTCTTTATTTCTAAATGTAACCACTGCGTTAGTTTAACCAGGAATTACCAGAGCTTCCTTTTTCTAAATTAACCTTAGACATCTTGTCCCTGTCATAGAAAAATAGTGGGATGTTACGTGATATTATATTTATTTTAACTAAGCTCAGCTAATTTCAAACATATTATATGTAAACGTAATATGTATGTATATAACATAATAAATAATTGATCTTATGGTATGATTGGCCAGATGTAATAAATACATATAGTATACTAGCATACTAATTTAAGGTAT
Source organism: Limonius californicus (assembly GCA_014611495.1). NCBI lineage: Eukaryota > Metazoa > Arthropoda > Insecta > Coleoptera > Elateridae > Limonius > Limonius californicus. The sequence continues at coordinate 10,389 of JABXWE010102727.1, read as the reverse complement.
TGTATTGTCCAATGTCAACTATCGGCACACATTGAAAAAATCAGTTCTTTGTAAACGAATTAAATTTTATTTAAATGGAATTGGGGGGAGGGGGAAGGCACAGCATCAGGTAATGGATCAGAATGAGGCACCATTATGTGTGTGCAGGATTAAATTGGAATGGAGTTGTTTGTGTTGAATGAGCGAGGTCCAGGACACAGTTCTCCAAGCATCTCAATGAACTACAGCGCTTTACTAATTGTACTGTAAAGTAGGGTGAAGTTGACCAACTGTCAAGTTTCAGGCTTGATAACTTTTTCTATATACATCTATAATTTTGAAAGATGGGTATTGACAAGCATAAGCCAAAACTTAAAAAAATTAAATTCTTTTAGTGCTTATGTTACTACAAACAATTACAACATGGTTTGGCCAACTTTGCCCCTCTTGGGGAGGTATCAAGTCTTCTATTTAAATGTATTTTGAATCGGGTTGCAGTGAAGTTGAACACAGTAATAGACTGCCAAAAACTGGAAAAACATATTAAACTGATTTAATCACTGATTTGTCTTATACACTAAAAATAAACACTTTTGGAACACATTATATATTTTTTGTTCTAAACATGTAGAAAGAAATTAACTTATGGAATATCATCACTAGACAAGTCTTCCTCAAACACTTTTTTCATTCTTTCATACTACCGTTCCCCTCTGTAATCGCTGTTGCATTACATACTAGCCATTCATGCAACATGCACCCTATACTTAACTAGGTTAACGGTCGCCTTAGCGCCGATCGGACAGCGTATATTCGCACTGCCCTATCGAGGTCCCTCTTCCCTAAACACAAGTTCACCCCGACATTTGGTTTTTAGTGCCCCAAGTATATAAATAATATCTGAAATTGGATTTATTATCTGCGTCATTTTTAGGTTACACGGATTTTTGGCCAAATATTTTTCTCAAATATTTTGCATTAGTTTTATCATTAATTGTATATAACTTTAGTACGAGTCCAATGTAGTGTTTAAGAGTCTTTTTGGTAAACAATCACTGCCCAAAAATTTGATTTTGGAAATGAATTTTTAAAGTGCATATGCTTGTTTTGGTCTTCATTTTCTCCGCCCTGTTCTTGAGATTGTTCCGACATTTCATTAGATGCATTAAAATGTCTAAAACAAGCATAGACCTGCATATTCCCTTCTAATCTTACCGCTCAACTTGACCCCAAAAATGCAGCTTTGCGCACTTCTTATAAGAAATGAACATATTTTGAGAATAATCTAGAAAATATTTTCTACCGAAATAGTTTCCTAAACATACAAATCAAATGCCACAAACAATATTTTGAAAGCATTCTATGGGGACTATGCGTACACCAAAATTTAACAGTTACCAATATTTGGTGATATCTGCGGCATATAACTTTTTTTTTATATAAATATAGGTGGGTGGAAGAGACATTTTTACTTATTCCTCGGCTGCTCCAATATATGTATTAGCATATGCAATTGCTAAAACATTAGAAATTCCTTTTAGCTCTGCAAAACCAACTTCAAAATATTTTCTCATATTTCTGATCAACTTTAACCCAGCGGTCAACTGCACCTGATTCTACGGTACACTCTAATTCAGAATTTTGCCTATATTTGATAGTTCCATAGGTTGCATGTATTTAAGACAGTCCTTGGCTATTTGGATAGGACCAATATAGTGACATATGCAACCGGTTATGCTAAGGAGGGTACGTAAAACCGTAGGTCCCGGTTGTCATACAAACATCTTTGGCAATCGAAAACTATGTAGTGGAACTTTCCTTCTCTGTACGACGGGCTAGTTTACACAGAAGAAGAAGACTTAAAAAATATGAGGTGGAAGGGGATGTAAAAGTGAAGCTCAGGCGCGCTTACAGGGTTCTAGAAGAATATGTACCACATCCCAGAAATGAATGTTGACTTTGTGCAAGGCTAGTACATCATACTCTTCAATAAGGGTCGACATTGCAGATCAGAAAGAAGATTGTATTTCTTATTCAAGCATTCCTATGCACTTTTTCAGTATTATTACTCGTTGTAACTAGTGTTCTAGAACAGTATAATTTACATTATCCTATGAAGGTAAGAATCTATTATAAATGACGTATAGGGTCTACATATAGTGTATTTTAAATTTGCCGCCATTAACTAGAATATTGTAATTTTCTAAATTACAATACATGTATTAGAACAAACTTTAAGTTTTAAGTGAAAAAAGGGGAGCCCTAGTAAATCCCCTGCCTCAGGTAATAATTGTAATCGATTAAAGCTATATTTCTTTACAGTTAAAAATTTGTTAATAAACAAAACTAACTTATTTTCTTACCAGACGGTCGTGAGCTACTAACGGAATATTGAATTCATAACGGCCGTTTTCCTCCCAAGATAATGGCAAACCAGCAACGAATTTTTCTCAAGAAATCTTCTCTAGTTCGTGATCGCGTGGTTCGGAGCCCACGTTAAGCTGTAGGTCCTGTACGCCCGTGCCATTTTAAACGCACAAGACAGGCATAGCAGAGGATGTCGCAGCGTTGCGCAAGACATAATGCTTGACGTAGAAGAAAAATTAAATTTTAATGTTGCTCAGAACTATGTAAGACTTATACAATATTTTCTCATAAATCTACGCACTTTGTTCGACATGCGGAAAAATTTTGATATATTGATTATACAGACCTATGATTTTTCTTAAATACTGTACTCCTTATCCGAAGCCTCCCATACAACATTTACGTGCGGTTTTTTAAAACTTTATTATTTTATATCTTGGAAAGTGTGTAGCCTAAGGGAGAGAAAAGTTTACATAGATTTGGGGCTTAGTGTAATATCGAATAAAACTTTCGTCAAAATTTAATATGATGGGTGTCACCAAAATATTTAGCTAGCTGATATGGATGACTCTATTGCAGCTTTCGATGGCTTCAGTCTTTTAAAGAAAGATATCTGCGAAAGTAGATTTTACATATCATGTATCTAACTACAATATTTAATTTCCAATGTTAATGCACTTAATATTCTTAACAATATTACGTCTATCAAAAGTATTCAAGCATTATTCCATTTACAAAAATGAATTCTGCAGCTACAGTTTACTAGTTTACTCCTTTAACATGTAAACCTACTCACCCTTACATGTAAAACACATTAACAAACAGGCATAGCAAAATTTTGTGTGCATGAGGTGTGAAATAATGAAACCAGAAGCAAATAAGAGAAATAAAGAGGTAACGTACAAAGAAGGGGAAGTCCACAAGCGTTCTTATGGCGGCTTTGTAGGTATTTCGTTTTGTCGATGTATCACATATGTACATTTAAATTTTTGAGACGTTTGTTCATCTTGTACAGCGTTTACGGTATCGCAATTTTACTGTATCGCGACTTTACTCTATACTTTAGCAGTGCAAAGAGAGATACTATAAAATACTTTCGCGTTACTTCAGGGGGGTGCGGCCGTCCCTTGCATACTATCCATTCATGCAACATGCACCCTAAACTTAACCAAGTGAAATACGGTCGTCTCCGCTGGGGTTCGACCACACAGCCGATCGGACCGCATTTCAGTGTGACCTCGACTCATAACGCGTATTCGCACTGCCCCACCTAGGTCCCCCTTCGAATATACGTAACAAAATGTGTACATTCCAATTTTCCTTTGTCTTTTAATTCAATATTTATTTGTAAATAGTATCTTTTTCTTTGTAGTTGTAATTGTTCTTAATAAATAGTCAGTTATAGGTGACTATTTTTACAGTGAGATTTTGTTTCAGTCATAGCCAATGATTTTGTTTTTCAGTGAAAAATACCTACATTAGCTGCACCAATTAAGGTAAATCATTTTGTTGTCTGGGTTTGTATTACGATTCCATAATAAAACTTGTCACAATTATTCAGGATGATTGTGTATATTTTCACAATTTCTTCTAGTATTATAACGGTTATCCAGAAACCGATAAAATGTTTTTGATCATGTTTTATGTAAATGAATAAATAAACTTGGGCAAGTTATATACTGAATGAAAGCACATTTCATATACTTAAAATAATATATAAATCATCTTAAATAATTTACAGGTAATAGGTGTTTTAACATACATATGTCTACACAGTGATTCTAAACATGTACGAAAAGCTTTAACCACGTATAGCTGAGGTTATTTAACACCTACAGTACCCTTTTTTAAAATTTGGCGCCGTTGCGGACATATGACGCTCCAATGTGGCTTTACATCAATTCACTAAAATCTAAATAACTTTGTTGTTTCTTGTCTAATTTTGATAAACTCCGTTATCTTGGAATGCTAGCATTCCAAGTCCCAAGAAAAATATACCTACAGTTGTGTGTAAATAGGGGATAAAATCTGACCCAGAAATAAAAATTTTTGTGAAAGAATTTCTAAATTAGGTGCATGTATTAATGTTGTAAATTGTCATTTCTATTGGAAACTCGGTTAATTAACTCTTTAATCAACAAATTTTCGAAAAAAATTGTAAAGACTTTTTGGAAAGTAGAATACTAGTTTAGAAACTATAAAACACCTCAGGTTAATACACCCCTTTTTTTACATTCACACCACCGTCCTCCCCCCGTGGAACCGCTTTCGCATTGCTTCAAGGAAGTGGGGGCGTCCCTAACATACTAGTCATTCATGTAACATACACCCTAAACTAAGCGAAATACAGTCGCCTCAGCAGAGGTTTGACCATGCGGCCGATTGAACCGCATTTCACTGAACCTCGACTGACAGCGCGTGTTCACACTGCCCAATCGAGGTCCCCTTCCAAATATACCCTAACTTATACATTTTTTAACCAAACTTTTCAATTCTGGTACATATTTCGTTTACTTTTCACAGTCAATTGTACAGTTTTCAGACTTTAAATGAACCTTGCACTATAGGCTTTCTACATCACCGACGTTTATCAAAGTTGGGCAAGAAATAAAAAGTTTACATTTTAGTGAATTCAAGCTTTGAATCGCCATGTCTCCGTAATGGTGTCGAATTTGAAGAAGGTTTACTAGATAATTTAGGTGTTAAATAACCTCAGCTATAGTTTCTTAAAGTTTTTCGCACATGTTTATAATCACCCTGTATACTGTATCCATAAATTTTATTAAAATTCGTGATGTGAAGTTTCAGACATTGCTTGATAATATGGGGTGTCCCATTTTGAACTTCTGTTTGCGACTAAAACTCATAATTTTTATAAACTTGGCCATTTATTTATTTATACTTATAAAATATATGTCAAATGTCCCATCGATTGTTCCTGCATGTGCCTATTTTTGAGATAATTTTAAATTACAATTGCGTCCCAATTTCAACAGTAACTTGACGGATGTTGTTCTGGAGCAATTATAGAGGCGTTAGATCAAATGTTGGAGCGCAGGTGATGTCATCATGTTGGTAAAGACACCGCCAGGAAATTATGTTTCTCTGCGAATTATTTCTAAAACAGAATGGAAATTTTCGTAAAAAGTTTGCAAGCTCTTTCATTCTGAAACGCAGTATGATGAATTTCTCTGCTCTCTAGAATTATTATAGAACGTAAATAAACGAATTTCTGACTAAACGGCGGTAAGTTCAAATCTCCAAGTTGAAAATGGGCCAACCTTTATATGGCTAAGAATTCAAATGAGTTTCAGCTGTGTATAACATAACGCTTTTGACAAATTACTGAACCAGATATTCCACTATTTATGTTAGCATTGCTATTGTTTTATTTTTGAGTTGGCTCTACACGTTCCTCAGGAAACTGCGATGTTTTTAGAAGCTAAGCGGTATTACAATTAAATGTCTTCGCTGTTTAAGATAAAGTACGAATTGTCACAGAAATATCCATACGAAATGTAAAAAATGTCAACCGCTGGAAAATATAGCTTACGAGGCCTGAAATAAAATTCAGAGAAACAACAAATTGTTAGCTTACGTTTGATGTGACAGATCTGAAAAATTGTATTATTTAGAACATGCTACTACATTATGTCTTTTCTAAAAAAAGTGATTAATTCGTATAAATATTTTTGTAAATATCTGGTCAAACGTTTACTAATTTTAGTACAAAGCTCATAATTACGATTTAGAAGCATCTACTGGTGATATTATTTGCTTTGAACGTAAAATTTAGTGCGGCAGCTGAATTATATAAACCAAGAGCATTTATTTTGTGGGTTACAAGAAATAGTTTTAGTGTTTCGTCTGTGAAGCTGGAGACATTTATTAGACGGACAAATATTTTTTGGATCAAAGCTGTGAATTTTAGTATTTACCAACAATATGAATAAAATTGAAGTTACTGAATGTTCTCAATATCTGTAGATACTGCAAATCAAATTTTTAACTATTAACAATTAATTTGTCCAGTTTCAAAAGTTTTTTCATTAAATGAAAATCTTATTTGCATGATACTTCTCTTATATGCGCTAATAGTATAAGTTACTAAAGAATTCGGTTGACGAAGGGTTGGCGTAATAAGCGAAAATTCTTGATTCAAATCTCGAAGGGAGAAACATTGTTTACTTGTTTTTTTACCACAATTTACCTTTTTAATGATAATATTGGTGTTATTAACCTATTTACTAAACCGCGACAATTTTTAGTACTGGTACAAACGAAGGGCTATAATAGGAGAGCCCTCCGCACTTGTTTGTGCCCATTTGCTTGCCAACGTTTGTTCTTCACTGTTTGCTCGCCTGTCGTTGGCCCACGGGTCTCTAAACTCTATAACTATTTTTCCCCTGGGTCCGCCTGACCTTGTTTTCGGAGACACTTCAGTGTATAAGACTTATTGTGTTCACCCTGGTTGTTATTTACCTCCAATTTGTAATCTTGCTTCCCTGTACCATTGCGTACATATCGCTCATAAGGTGGGTATTGAAATCTTCCAGTTCTATGTGCGGTTGCCCGAATATGCGTTGTCTTTTACGAGCCAACGCATCACAGTTACAAATAATATACATTGCGGTTTCTCGTTTCTCACTGGAAAGTCTGCATGTGGGGTCTACGAATTACCTACTCCTCCTGAGGTGATTTTGACAGTCGCATGTCCGGTAAAGATGTCCGTAAGGATTCTAAGCTGTGACCTGTTAACATAAGCAGTTCGGTGGTTCTATTTTTGCAAGGCCCGTTAATGAATGTCTTGCTATGGGTTAATACTGTTGCTTCAGTAAGTTTAATGTTGCTTAAATCCATTCGCTGACTCGCTACGGATTGTATATTTTGGTATTCCCAATGCAGGTTTAGGACCATAGTATGGCGCTGTTGATCCCATTTTCGTTGCCGTCGATCCAGCAGTGACCAAGAATCCAGAGCTGTTTCACAGTGTTCTGTACTGCCAGATTGAGTTATTCGTAGCATGCCCAGACCAGTCCCCATGAGGCCTTGAAGCGTGAGAGTGCTTTAAGGGCCGCCTAGCTGTCCCATAGAAGATAGATCCGTCTAACTGCGTAGACCCTGCTATTGTTTTCTCGCGCCCCTTAAATTATCGCGCATATTTCTGTTTGGAAAACAGAGACGTACCTTCCAAATGAAAAACTGAGGTTGCCTTGGTTTCACACCATGTGCACCTGCTTCGACACCTGTATAGATTTTTGAGCCGTCAGTGTACTTCATTCGGTTTCCAGGAGGGACGTCTTGCCCGGGTGCTCCGCACACTGTTCAATCCTGGATTTTTACCTAGAAGTGTGTAGCTATTAGGGATTTTGACATCATATGATCCGTTTTCATGTCAAACGTGGGACCCCCAATCCTATCAATTAACCTCGTGTGTTCTGTGCCTTCACATAGATTGTACTGTGAATTCTGCAATTTATATAGTCCCAATCTAGCTTCCCCCATAATCATTAATGCAAGGGCGGAAGGTCGAGGAGGGATTCCACTGCAGTGGAGGGCGTTGTTCTCATTGCCTCCGTGATGCCTAGACATGCAAGTCTTTGAACCTTGCCTAGATTTACTTTAGCTGTTCCGTGCTTAACCTTGGGCCACCACACCAAAGATGCATACCTTAACGCTGATTTGACTACTCTAGTGTATAGGCAGTGCACTATACTGGGCCTAAGACCCCATGCTTTGTTATAAGTGCGTATAACTTCCGCGAGGGTAATTTCCTCTTTTCTGATACCTTTCTCTGTATGCTGGTTCCAGGTAAGCTTGGCGTCTAGGATTACCCCCAAGAACTTTACCTCACCTGGAGAAGGCCCGGACTCCCTAGATTCCTCCTTTTCGTAAATAGTATTATGGTGGGTTTTCGGGGACTGATCGTTAAGCCTTCCTCTTCTGTCTACCTGGTTACTACGTTCAGTAGCATTTGCATACGTTCCTCGACTGTGTTAGTGAATCTCCCTTCTACTACAATGACCAAGTCGCTTGCATATTGTAGGAGTGAGAAATCCTCGTTGCTGATATTCACTAGCCGTCCGTTCATGACAAGGTTCCACAACAGAGGGGAGAAGACTCCCAGTTGCGGAAATCAAAATGTCATCGGGATTACCAGCGTCTCAATTATCAACGACATGTAGACCACCCTACCTCTAAGCACACCTACAACAATTTTTTTGCCAAGCCGATTGCTCGCGGGACAGATGCTAGACAAGCAATTTTTCTTAAAGTAAAATAATACCTCCAGGCAACATGCTGTTGGTTATAAAAATATTTCAATTCCTTTAAGGTTGTTATATTTGAATTTATACAGGAGTCCTAATAAAATAAACGAGAAAATTTGAAATTTCAAAAAACTGCATTGTTCTTAATTTATAATTAGAGAGTTTACCAACATTATTCGATTTGTCTGAGCATTTACGTTTTAAAATCACGAATTATCTTGCGAGAGAAAGTGCTACCAAAAAATAACATATCTAACTTCCACTTTCAGTTCCAAACTGATTCTAAAAGCTTATCGAACTTAATAAATTTGTAAAATTAAACCACTTGTTCCTACAACATCCACGATCACATACTAACATAGCATAGCATTTTGTAGGAACGACTTTCTTGTGTTCCTAGTGTATAAATGAATATTTCCTTAAAATTTAAATATCTATGTATTAAACAATTGTGTTTTCGATCACCGCTCCCTGCGAGCAATCGTTAATCGAGCAATCGGTAACCGAGTAATCCGTGACGAGCAAATGGCGGCGAACAAGTGGTGTTGAGGAAATTAACCATAACCAATTAAAATACATAATTGTTGAAACAAGTATCAAATTACTAGTTACACACCAGTAATTTTTAATTCTTGTATTTATATTCATAAGTTACCGCGAACAACATGCAAAGAAAACATTGGATATACATCCGTTTCCTAAACGAATTTAATCAACACAACGCAATTAGCACAGAATTCCCAATTTTGGGTAGTTGGGGACGTATAAATAGAATTTGGTAGTGATAGTTTATTTTAGTTTTACTTAAAAGTTTATATTAAATTAAAAAATATTTTTGCAAATTTGGCAAATATAATTATGGATCCACGTGCTGCAGCGAATACAGCCTTGAAAGTTAATTCAAAAGTGTTAAGACGAATAAGTAAAATTACCGAATACATCAAATGATAATTTAAGTTTCTTTTTTAAAACTAAGAATAAAATTTTTAAGTTATGTTATTATTGTAGAAGTCTGGGGTGGTTCAGTTGTAAGAGAGTCAGGCTTTGGATGTAATAATCCAAACGCTTCTCAGTTCGAGTCACTCCAGGGTTCAGAAAAATTTTCTAATTACGGTCGCACTAGAGGAGTAACAAGACTTCACACGCATACACTTTACACGAGTACGTTTATGCACTAACTCGGTAACGGCAGAGTCGAGCCCTGTTGTGCATATCACAAACTGGCTTAGCCTTCCCTAACACCAAAGCGATGGGCCTACAAGATCTGCAAAAGCTGCTTAATAACATAAATATTATTATTGTAAACTGACTGGCTTTAAATAAGTTGCTGAATGTTTCAGCTTAAATGTGTAGCGGCATACTGGCGCCGCAAGATCGTGGGAGACATCCCCATGAGAAATGCACTTTTAGGAAAGTCATAAATTCTTCGGCACTGTGAACGGAAATCGAACAATAGGTTTACCACCTTCTAGCAAGAGAGGTCCTGTAAAGCAGTTCCACAACGGAAGTCGCACGAAAGCTTTTACAGTCTCGGCCGCCGTCAGAAACGTGGGAAAATGCCTCCGGCCAGGAGTTGTCGACACAACGGAAGAAAGCATCCCCGGGTAGGAAACTGGAAGTAAAAATGCACCACTCCCGCTGCAACCTTCGACGGTTACGCACGCGAACACAATTACGTTGCCTTATTTCGTTTCACTTATGTTGTATATTATTATTAATAAATTGTTATAGTACAGTATATTATTATATTCGTGGTGGTTTTATTTAAACAAAT